>JAJGQD010000010.1:600000-806976 GCA_020882685.1 Aphelinus atriplicis
TCGAGGATCAAGATTGGCATGTCGTGCACTACATTGCCTATCCTGATCGGCAGCACCAGTTGTGCCATGATCCTGGCTGGATCACCCGCGGCTTGCTTTGCCAGCGGTCCAGTGTACTCGTGAATTTCCGCCCCGATTTCCGTCGCGATCTGCAGTCCCATGGGGCCCATGAAAGTCCGTGACGCTCCTGGGTCGTCCATTCCTCGCATCGTATAGCCACCCGCGTTCACCCTGTTGATCCAGAAGCGTCCGTGAGGCGGCAGCGGTCTTGAGAGATCGTTGGGCATGATCGCTCCCTCCTCGGTAGCCGTGTACAGTAGGGGTCCAACGACAGTCCCTTCAGGGTACATGGGTTCAGTCTCCGAGGTTTCAGCGATGTGACAGGGAGCAACAGCAATTTCTTTTAGGCTGTGCTCCCCTGGCCGTTTCCCGGAGCGTAGTGCTTTCCACACTCGGGGCACTTACGGACCGTGTACCCTTTCCAGGCACAATTTCAGCAATATTTGCTGTTATCCGGGCCTGGTGGCTTATCCTTGTTCCGCTCGTCCTTCGGCGGTAGAGGTGTTATTAGAACGCTGCTCCGAGAGCTCGGTTTTCGTTTGGATCCCGCGGACTTGGAGGTCTGTGCGGCGGGGCCTGGTGGCGGGACTGGGTTGGCTGGGCTGGTAGGGCCTGTCGCTTTCAGTCTCTTTTCCAGGTCGCTGATCTGTCGTCCAGCGACTCTTCCGACCAACTCAATGATCTCGTTCATCGAGCTTTTTGTATCTCAACAGCAGCCACGTTCGGTTTGGGTAGCACCTTTCCTCCCCCGCATGCGTCAGTTTCTTCGAACGCAGTCTCCGGTAGAAGGCTCATTGCCGGCGGCGGCGGTCTGGCTTTTAATATAGAGAGATATAGATCAAGCATTACTATACTACTTGACTATAGGCTCATCATCGGACCCCCCCCTCTCCGCGGGTCTCATGCCAACAGGCAGAGACAGCGCGTATAAGTAAATTATACACGCGCAGGTTGCGCAGGTACTCTGACTAACTGGACATCATTCGGATCCAGGGTCAGCTTCTCCAAGTTAAAATACGACGAGCGCACCCTCGGGACACTGCCATCGGCGATCCTAGCCACCTGGACAGTATCGGGGATTAGGGTGTATCCTTATTCAAATAAAACTTCCAGTCGGCACATCAACATCAGCAGCCTAAACCACCAATCGCACATTAGAAATCAATTATAAAAAGAAAGGGATAAATTTTGATGTGTCTTTTCTTCTGTGAATTTGAAAAAAAATTTTCTCTTCTGTAATTTATGGGACACGGCAATCAGCAATAGTTTTCTCATATTTTTTCTAACTCCATTGACAATTCATTTTCCAAAATTTTCCCATGGTTTCAATTCTACGCAGGGAGCAAGAGGATGTAAACGTTGTTACGTTGGCGTTCTTTCCAGAGGGAGAGAGCATGGAACGAGAATTGGTTGGGAGAGAGAGAGAGATGGCGATCGGAGACGGCACTTACTCGGAAACCACGGCCTGCTCTGGCTTTTCAACGGCGCTCGTCCTCGGGTCGGCTCCTGGCGCACGGGTCGTGAGCTCGGCGACGGTGGGGAAATCGTTGTCGCTACCTTAGGCCGCGATGACACCTCGGGTGATCTCCCGTTGAGGAACCACGTGTTATCGCGCGCGAGGACCAGCATAAAACTTCTGCCGCGTGCTGGGCCAGCCGAGCATACTTCGGCCGTCATCGACTGACGTCACGCCGCGTGGTCTCTCTCTCTCTTTATCTTCCTCCCTCTCTCTCTCTCTCTCTCTCTCTCTCTCTCTCTCTCTCTCTCTCTCTCTCTCTCTCTCTTTCTCTCTCTCTCTCTCTACCTTTATCGACAGCGCTGGCTCTCTCGCTGGGCGCTGAAACATAATTTAACAATATAAACATAAGGCGTACGCCCCGCGTAACACGGGCACTCCGACTATGAGACCGCAAGAAATGTTATCGCGGCCCTAGAGGACGTCAGCTGTTCCAAGCCGGAGCACACCGCGAACCGCATCGTCGAGTGATTGCCGTCTTCGATCACCATCTCTCTCTCTCCCGGTCAACCCGCACTCACACTCTCTCTCGCTCCAGCCCGCGAGACGCGACCCGAGGCCCGACGCGCGACGCCTCGTATGTAGAATCTTCTGTTTAATTAATTCAATAAATAGTGTGTTTGTCAGAACCAACTTGTCTTATTAGTCACACTGTTCCCAGCCAAAGTTCCCATTCCCGCGCACACGAGCTTTACCACCTCGTGTGTGCTTTATCTATATTATTATCATACTCTTCGCCCTATTCATAATAAATTAATTGTTTAATGAATCTGGCGGTGATATTTGGTGCCCGGCAATCGTGGTGCTGGAAATAGTGTTGCAAATAATAATTTAAAATCAAAAAGCGAACAGCGCAACAGGTGATCTTCATCCACCGGAAAATCCGGCGGCCATCTTTCCTCCCCTTGCGTCATCGAGGTTTTGAGAATGTGGAAAAAACTCATTCATAGAAAGTGGTACAAGATTAATTGTTAAAAAAATCGATCAATCTGCGTCACGGTGACAACTCAAATCAGACAGATCGATAGAGCTCATTGAGCGCTTTTGTTTTTCATCGTGTGACATTGAAATATGTTGATGCGTGGACGTGAAATTCGTTCTTGAAAATTGGTGGTTTACTTTGTGATTTTCATGCCTTCAGAGAAATACGTGGAATAATGATATGGTGCGATTTCGACCGATCGAAATATCATCGGATGGGCTCTTATGGGGTAATATACCTTTATGACTTTTTTTTCCAATTTTTTTTTATTGGCTTAAACCTTCCATAAACTATCTAAGAATGATATGAAGAGTCGATCGAGTGGGGGAAGAAGTTCTAAGTACCTCAAAAAATCGATTCTTTGAACAAAGTCGTATAGTATTAGTATTGTACTCAAAACTTTGAACGCGTTTATCTCGGAACCGTCTTTTTTGACATAAGCCTACCAATAGCGCTGTCAATTTTCAACCGATTCACTTCAAATTTCAACTGTAGCCTGGAAACATGATTTTTGAGTGAACGTCGTACGATTTTTTTGATATTTTGATTTTTACCGATTTTATGGCCGATTTTCGATTGATTGTTTTGCGAAAAAAAAGAAAAAAAATTAAAATTGGCCTGACGTTCACCGTTCGATTTTTTCTTCTAGGGTCAAAATTGTGACCTGTAGCGGTAGGCCCTTGAAGAAAAAGGAAAAAATTCTTTTCTCCTTTGACGAGCTGGTACGTCGCCATTTTGTATTTTTTGGAGAAAATAAAGTGTGTTTTTTGTAGTTAGAAAGTAGTACTTTGATATGCAACAAATCTCATATTCCTTGGATTTTTGCTGCGCTTATGGTAAGTGTTTGAAAATGACCTCGAAATCGGAGGTCACAAAGGTATATTACCCCTTATATCTATGATTGGATTTTTTTAAAAAATTCATGCGAAATAAATGACTTACCATACTTAAAGTGAATTCACAGGAATATATTCAGTGATCAGCTTATTTCACCATGATTTAGATTGCACGAGCAGCACAAAATGATGATCACCGTGATTAGTAATTGAAAAATAGGTTTGAGAAATACAATATGTATCAGCACGAAACGAATCTAATTAAATAAACATACGGTACAACACGCATTCAAGACAGAGAACAAAAATATAGCAGCAATCACTCCTACAGACTCGAAAAACAAATCACACATAGAGTCGTCGCACATAACTCAACTGTCATGCTCGCTCAGCCCGTGCGAGTTGACGCGATGATCAGAGAAATACTGGAACAGTCCTAGTAAACAAGATTCATCAGGATGATTAGGGCAGGTGAACAGGTGTAGCCAGGGACCCAGAGACACAAGACATAATTGTATTAATACACAAATGCTTCGCGAACGCGCGTGAGTCGCTCGGGCAAGCGGCATTGAGCCGAGCGGAGACGAATGGAGGACTGATCCGTCAGCGTCGCGAGAACGGTCAGAGTATAAGAGAGCGTGCTAATTCAAATCGAAAGGACAGCAACAACATAGCAGGTCACGTATATCGTCGAGAGTCTCCGACTCCGCTGTAGCCTAAGACGTTGTGTCTCAGGTGTGCTAAGAAACGTTATTGGAAGATGCATGTGCACTTGTATTTATTGGAGTGATTACTTCCCTTTCTCCATCTCTGCGAATGCAGTGATGTCACCATTTACATACACAGTTTCCTTATTTGTACGATAACAAATGAGTAGCAACCGTAGGGTAGCAACAATGGACCACGCAGACATGGCACTGTAAGAGAATCACGATGTTCTGTGCCCGGATTAAAACGTAAACTATCTTCAGTTTTTTTTGAAGAATTTAAACTTTTCGCAGAAAAATGAGTATCCCGTGAAAAATGAGTATTCTCGAAAATAACTATTTTGTGAATTCCTCGAAATTATTTCTCCCAATTTTAATTGAAAATGACAGAAGTTATATTTATTTGAACTTTGGGATTTGTTATCACGTAAACATGATTCTAACGCAAAAATGTAAATGAACAATTTTGATAATAAACTGATTCCATACTACAAAATGATTTTTTCAGAATTCGAGATTCGTCTTTCAGCACTTTGTTGCCTGAATTGTTCATAACAAATGACTCGAACTTCTATGAGTATCCTACCCTCGGAATATGAGTGAGCAATATTGGATACAAATGGGCTTTTGAATGTTCTACTTAAGTTTGGGTCAGGTGTCGAAACTGCTAAGAGAAATCATTCATTGCGGCCTCATTGGGAAGATCGCACCATGCAGGCCACGTGCTGGTGTGTTTAACACCACCATTTTATATGCACGGTCCAAGAAGACTGTCAATCTATCGACGCGTGATTTAAATTCCGTGAGCTATAGAGGTATGTTTGTACCGAGGAATGTTCCACGATTCATGGCATCCTGACAAACAATTTAGAGGCAATTTTTATGACTAAATTCATGAACAAATGTCACAATTGTCGACAGCTAGAATATCCACGATATAAAAAACTACATTGAAAATTTCTCAGAAATTTTTCTCACAATTTCATCCAAAAATTACCAAATTTATAATTTCCTGAAGTTTGCCGTTTTCTGGCGCGTATTTTTGCGTTTTCACGCAAATACAACTGAACATCAATGACTCAAAATCGATCACATATTACAAAATAATTTTCTCAAAATCCGAAATTCATCTTCAGTATTTGCTCAATTTATTCATAACAACTGACTCGAAATTCTTCGAGTATCCTAAGCTAAGCCCAGAGCTCATCTGTTTTGCCAAGACTTTTTGTATACCACCTCTGAAACCGGGTTGTCTCCGGCAAATGATGAGAAATAATATGGGACATATGTGGATAGATGAAATGGACGGCTAGTTGTTTTTAATAAAAATGTGAAAAAATTCCGAAAAAATGTCCATTTTGCTCTTATACTTCCCAGACAGTGCAAAAACTATCAATTCTAGAGTAAAATGGAAGAGGAAAAGAAGTCTCGTTATGATATTTCCCATGAGGATTAATAGTTTTGAAACATTAATCTCGAGTATTGTTGTTGTAAAATAGGTACAAAGGAAAAATATTTTAGAATTCAAGTTTACATATCCAAAAAATGTGATGTTCAATAGATAATGAATTCATAACAGAATTTCTTCGACTCTCAATTCAGATCCTTCATAATATATATTATTGAATCGACGCATATTTGTATATTGCTGAAATGCATATTCCCTGAGGTATTCAAGACAGTGTCATGTAAATTGTACAGAAAAAATGAAGCAATCGATTTACATGACGCTGAGAAAGTCATTATTTTTACTCTATCAATAAATTGTTAATTTAGAGCTTGACTTGACTTAATACTACGATAGTCAATTAGCTTTTGATTCACTACATCTATTCAAAAGATAGATATAGTGAATCTCCAAATTATCTACAGTAGAAACTGAGATATAGTCGATCAGAGGTCACGCTCTCATTTTGAACCCGCGAGTTCAACTTTTCCTCGCTTCTTCTCCACTACTCCTTCTACTCCCTCTGCACCGAAAGTCTGCATGCGTTTCAATGATTTCCGTCAACCTCCCGCCCAACTATTGAGTATCAAGAACATTACTCATGTAGATAATACACGATACTTGGAAAAAACAATGTTGAAGCTACCAGAAACCGTCACAATTATTATTCTATTGCTTATACTTTTCCCATAAAAGTACTTCAACTTTGAATCTCTATATCTAGGAATGCACAAATTTGATTTGAGTGAATGAAAACTCAAAATGAGCGTTTGTTTATCTTTTATCATCTGCCACTCTTATATTTCGAATAGATGGAAAAACCGCATCTCAGTTGCATTTGTTTAAAAGGTAAATTTTTCGGGAAAGTTTTTAAAATTTCTAAAAGTTGTTAAGATTGACAAAATTGATATTCTTCCACGAAGAATCTATAGTTAGAATCTATAAAAGTACGTGGGAAAGCGGCAGGTTTCGAAAACGTTCATAAAAAATTCAACTACGATTAAAAAATTTTCGATATTTTGAAATTGGCTTCCGTAACTAATAGATTGTGCGAAAACTATCAGAAGTATCAAAATCAATGTTTTTTTGTATTTTCATTACTGTAAAATAAACTCTAAATTACGATCTTATAATTGTAGCTTTGATTCGAAAAATTGAGAAAAATGGCGTATTTTCAAATGTCACTCATTCCTTTGTGCCTCATTTGCAACAACAATACTCGAGATTAATGTTTCGAAACTCTCAATTCGCATGAGAAATTTCAGAACGAAACTTTTTTTCTCTTCCATTTTACTTTAGAATTAATAGTTCTCATACTGAGGTTTCACAAGTAAAAGAGAAAAAGGGAGACTTTTTCGAAATTTGTTCACAGTATCATCATTGATAACTAGCCGTAAATTTCATTTATCGACATATATCTCATAGCATTGCTAGTAATTTTACGGGAAAAACCCAGTAGGTTTCAAAGGGGGTTTATGAGAAGTCCGAGATAAGAAGTTTTCTGAACAGTTGAGCCATGGCTTGCCTCTAAATACGGTCGGAATATTCGTGGGTCCAACTGGGCTTCTCCATGTACCACGAAGGTCAGATCATGTATCAAAACTGTAACTAGAATTCGTTCGTTGCGGCGTCGTGGTACGTTTTTCTCCGCCGCTATGTTTCTGTTTCGAGAAAGCTAACATTATCTCAAGTCGTGAGACTGGGATTCCGTTGAATATTGAAGGGCGCGTTTGCTTTGGAAATTCTTCCACGATTTATGTCATCTTGACCAACAATTAAAGGCAACTGTTACAAAACAAATTATAAACAAATTGAAATTTTTCTCCGTTTTTTGTTGAAAAAATCCGCGATGTTCTTTGCAGAGTTCCAAATCTAAAATGTTGATGCAAATTTTTCCGAGAAGTCTATACATTTGGAGATAAGAAATAAGCATTCTGTTAAACAAACACATTTGATAATCTATTCAGTCAGGAAACCTTCTTGATTCTAAATTTCTCGATAAATACGATATGATCTTTTTCCAGATGAAAGTTCATTCGAGAATTGTGCTTGACCAATTTGTTGCTTTATTTGTTAATAACGATTGAGTCAACCTTCATCTTGTATCCCTTTTTTTCAAATAACGAGCGTAATAATCTTGAATACAACTGGGCCTTTCAGTTAGCATTGCATTCCATGTCACGCATCGAAACTGCAAACAGAACTCCTTCGTAGCGGCAGAGTGGTGCGATTCTCTCCACGCAGGCCATGCAGTGGTGCAATTCTCTCCACGCTGGCCGAGTAGCGGTGCGATTTTTGCCATGACTATATTCATCACGGGCAAGAATCTCTGGATGCATGACTGGAATTCTGTTGATTAATGAGAGGCGCGTTTTGTTCTAAACATTATTCCACGTTTTATGTCAAGTTGTTCTACAGTTAAAGGCAATTGTTGATAATTATGAATATTTTCAACAATTGATATTTTCTCTGTTTTCCCGCTACATGGAACTCCATTGTTTGTTGAAATCGAAATCTCAAATATTCATTGTAATTTTCTCGAGAAATCGATACTTTCCGTGGAAAAAATGAGTATTCCCTCATACAAACACATCCTATAATCTTCTACTGCATTAGCAGCTGCGGTCGAGAGTCGCGGCGGCGCGAGCCCCCTCCAGAGCGGCACCGGGAGTGGGAGCGCGCGAGTGGGGACGCGCTTGGAGGTTCGGGCGCGCGTGAGTGGTGGGAGCGCGTCGAGCTCGGGGACTCCTCCGCGCGGTGTGGACGGACCTCGGCGTATGTCGCTATTGCTGGGGTACAGGGGCAAGCGGTGTCAGGTGGGATGGCCTCCGTATAGGGGAAAACCGTGCCTGTCGCACAGCCCCCCCCCCCCCAAAGGTCACTCAGGGTATCAAAGCTGGCTATGTCCTGAGGGATCTTCCACAGAAAAAATTTTTCACACAATCACATCCATTCTTGACCAGGCACACCATAGATTTAAAGAGTGGTACATTTTTTTTCCATTGGACAGTACGTCGATGTGTCTGTGGATCATCGGCGAGGGACTCCATGTCGCTAGCGTGGATTTCCAGTACGTCGTCGTCATCACTGGTCAGGTTCACCAAAGCAGGGTCCCCATTTTCGATGCAGCGTCCAGTCAAGTATTTATAAGTTTCTCGGCCACGATGAGGCACTAGCTCATCATCGTCGGCAGTCAAGTCAATGGCGAGGGTCTCGTTCACGTGTCTTTGCTTTGGGACCGGCTTGGTCTTGACTCCGGGGAGCTTCTTGTATTCCTCTCGAAAAGGGTGGGTGGAAGCTTTGCGAGAGGACGATGCTCAAGCGCGACCGAGGTCAAGCAGAGGTTTGACGACTCGTTGGTGATCGGGGAGATCTGGTGTGCGTTGCCATATCAAAATTCGGCTGAAATACTGTCTTCTCCTCGTCGCGTTCCGAATCGCGGCGACTGGTCCTTCACTCTCTCTCGGTGCATACAAGAGCGACTTGAACCTCGCAACTAGCTGGATCTCCTCCAGCTCCTGGTTTGTCTGCATCGTTTGGGTGATTTGGTCGATGCAAGTGATAACCCGTTCCATGTGGTGCCTCCTCTTGCGCTTCGCATATCGGGATTCCATTTCTCTCACGGTAGTCTGAAAAGTAAGGGCGGGTTAGCGATCCATGGAACCGGCCACGTATCTTTTGGTTAATTGGGTTAGTTAGTTCGTAGGTCGCAGGGGGGAGAAGACGCGTAATTATGTAGGGTCCTTCATAAACGGGCAGGAATTTCGCGATGATGCCCCCTAAGGAGTCCGACACATTCTCCGCGCGTACCAGGACCTCGTCGTAGAGAGCGTGCCTAACGGCCGGTTTTGATTGGTTGTGTTTTGCGGCTCGGGACAACCCCTTCTTTTTGATACAGTCATGTGCGAGGGCGAGTATCCCATCTCGTGGTTCATGGGATGTTGCGGGACGGTTACGTATTTTTCTCAAAACCGCGTTGGTCTGATTCCAAGCTGCAGCTCGAGTGGGGTCATCTCCGTGGTCTCATGGCGTGTCTCGTTTAGGCACTTCTCAATGAAGGGAAGGACGTAAGCCCATGACTTATGTCTGTTCGCGATCAAGGTGCGGAACATGCGGCTCAACTCACGGTGCACTCTTTCCACAGTGTTACTTTGGGGGTGTCATACGGATGAAAAAACGGCCACTACCCCCTCAGTTTTCAGCTTATCGGACCATTTATGAGATGTGAATTGGGTCCCATGGTCCGACATGATTCTGCGTGGTTTTCCAACCCGGTCCACGTAATCAGTAAAGATCTTGGTGATCACGGTACGCGTATCGGCTCGGCGGATGGCATACAGGGTAACAAACTTAGAAAAAACATCTATTATCGATAACACGTGTCTCACACCACCTCTGGAAACTGGCAACGGGCCAAAGAAATCGATTGAGATTAGATCATTCGGTTGGGTCGTGACGATGGGTTGGGTGATGCAATGGGTGCTACGGTTGTAGATCTTGCTGCGCTGGCAAGAATCACAGGTACGCAGGCATTGTGCGGAAAGTCGTCTTAGCTTGGGAGCGTAAAAATGTTCGCCTAGCATCTTAGTCACCTTGGTCGCTCCCACGTGACCGTAAAGATCATGGATTCCCAGATGGCTCTGGTCATATTGGGGGTGAGCACGATCTTCTCACTCCCTGATTTCCCGCGGAATAGAATGGAATTAATTACTCGGTAATAAGGATCGCCCCCTGTCCTCGTGTCTATCAACTTTTTCAATTTAGTGTCCTGGAACTGTCTGTCCGATATCTCCCGGAGGTCCTTGATAATGGCCTTGCTTGGCTGACAAAGAAACGTGATGGCTATCAAGGCCCAATCATCATGACCTAGGGGCTCTTCCGCACGGCTCAGGGCGTCCGCGACTTAATTTTCCGTGCCTTTGATGTATTTAATCTGAAGGTCATAGTCTTGAATTGCAAGCATCCACCGCGTTAATCTTGAACTCAGAAACCGGCAGGTCAATAGAAAGGAAAGGGCTTTGTGGTCGGTTTCCACTATCACTTGGCAACCCAATAGATATGACCTGAACTTCGCAAGTGCCCACACGATTGCCAGCAGTTCAAGCTCGGTAACGAAATAATTGTTTTCTGCTCCTTTTAGCATGCGACTGGCAAGCTGGATCACTTGCAGCTCAGTTTCCGGTCGCTGGGCCAGTACTGCCCCTAACGCGAATGAGCTAGCGTCCGTTTGTACAATGAGGGGTACGTCACGCACGGGGTGGCTCAAAAACGCGCTTTCATCGAAAAGCGCCTTCAGGGACTGAAATGATTTTTTCGCTTCCTCCGTCCAATTCCACTTTACACCGCGACGCGTAAGCTCTAGCAAGGGTCGACTCTCTTGCGCGATTTTACACGTGAACTTAGACGAAAAACCGATCAAGCCCAGGAACCGCTTGGTTCCGGTTGCGTTCCGTGGTCGAGGGAAGTAGTGTATTGCTTTAATCTTTTCCGGCTCTGGCTTAAGCCCATCGACGGTAAGTATGTGACCGAGGAATTTCATCTCGCGTCAGAAGAATTTGACTTTTGAAAATTTTAGTGTGATGCCTTCTTCAACAATCTTGGTGAAGAGCAACTGAATCCACTCAAGGTGCTCGCGAATAGTGCGCGTTAGCAGGAGCCAGTCATCGACGAAGTCAATGAGGCGTGTAGTGAGGTCACGAATGATTATCTCCGCGGCTCTCTTGAGTGCGGCCGTGCTTACTTTTAGGCCGGAGGGGACCACGCGGTATTGGTACGTCGTGCTATTGTAGATGAAGGTAGTGAACTTTCGCGATCCACGCTCTAGGAGAATTTGCCAGAAACTTGAGGTAAAGTTGAAAGAGGACATGAACTGGGAATCATTACACTTGTGACATGCGGATTCAACGTCCTCAGGGCCATCGTGATCACTCTGGAGTTGCCGGTTCAGCGTGCGCGCATCCAAGCATACTTGAACCATGCCGTCCTTTTTGATCGAGGTCACTAGCGGGCTGATGTAGGGAGATGTCGATCTTTCGATGATGTTCAGCCGAAGCATCTTTTCAATTTCCGCGTCCACGATAGTGCGTATTCACCTGCATCATAAGGGTCCGGCTCCCGATAGTACAAAGGCTTCATCCATCTCCCAGTTCGCATCCAGATCGGATAGAAGGGCGTCGATTCGACACCTGTCTTGATCAGCGGAGCTGACCAAACAAAAAGGGATTGGCTCTATTCGCTCTCCACGTAGTACTCGTGTTTTAGGTCGATGGATAGTCCAAGTCTTGTCAGTTCGTCGGCTCCGATGATGCAGTTACGCACTAGATTGGGCACAACAATGAAGTCCATATATGCTTCGAGGTTCCTCATCCTTATTAGATTGGCCGATTTCTCGCCGGTAAAACCGCATGCCTTCATTCTGATAAGGGGGAATGTGGGAAAACTCTTCCATTTGGAGTGATTCGCGACATAGAGAGCTCCGGACACGCACGTAATCTTGCTACCAGTGTCGATGAGTGCCTCAACTGCTCTCCCTCTCCTTCCTCCTCAATCTGCATCTCTTTGATGTTGGTTCGATTTCGAGGGGCTGAGTTGCGGGGCGTATTCGCATTATTATTGTGTACGTAATTTGGGCCGCCCGACGGTGTAGATGCGCGAAAATTTGATTGGACCCGCGGTTGGTCGTGATTTCAATATGGCATACTCGTATTGTTATTCAATTGCGGCCTGTTACCCGACGTGAAGCTTCGCTGACGGCGGGGGTCATCAACATTCGAGGCTACCCTGGTGCCTGGCATGCTAGCATTCAATACTCCAGCTTGATCCACCGTATCAAGGATTTTAATGAGGTCATCAATCGTGGTTAGTTCACGCGAGAGGATAGCCAACTGAACGGATTCGTCGAAATGCCTCGAGAATTTCTCGACTGTCACTTCGAATGACGGGGGGTCCGGGAGCATCTGAACATCGTTGTAAAGTTTTAAAACGTATTCGCTTTTACTGAGGTTATGTTCCGCCTCATAAAAACCGAACTCTAATTCGCGACGTATCTTCGCTTGCACGGCTCCGAAAACCAAAAACTCTAATTTTCCGATGGCTTCAAAAACAAAAATAAAGCGCTTTGACTTTTACGCGTTACCTCATCGCGTCCATAGCAAAAATGAAAGAAAACGCAACAAAAAGGAAAATAATCGGGGAGCTTCTTGTAAAAAGGGTGGGTGGAAGCTGAGCGCGCGAGGGCTACTTCGGGGGATCTGGTGTGCGTTGATCTTCGGCAATTTCCTCCCAAAGCCTCCTCTAGTGCATACAAGAGCGATACCTCGCAACTAGCTGGATCTCCTCCAGCTCCTGGTTTGTCTGCATCGTTTGGGTGATTTGGTCGATGCAAGTGATAACCCGTTCCATGTGGTGCCTCCTCTTGCGCTTCGCATATCGGGATTCCATTTCTCTCACGGTAGTCTGAAAAGTAAGGGCGGGTTAGCGATCCATGGAACCGGCCACGTATCTTTTGGTTAATTGGGTTAGTTAGTTCGTAGGTCGCAGGGGGGAGAAGACGCGTAATTATGTAGGGTCCTTCATAAACGGGCAGGAATTTCGCGATGATGCCCCCTAAGGAGTCCGACACATTCTCCGCGCGTACCAGGACCTCGTCGTAGAGAGCGTGCCTAACGGCCGGTTTTGATTGGTTGTGTTTTGCGGCTCGGGACAACCCCTTCTTTTTGATACAGTCATGTGCGAGGGCGAGTATCCCATCTCGTGGTTCATGGGGATGTTGCGGGACGGTTACGTATTTTTCTCAAAACCGCGTTGGTCTGATTCCAAGCTGCAGCTCGAGTGGGGTCATCTCCGTGGTCTCATGGCGTGTCTCGTTTAGGCACTTCTCAATGAAGGGAAGGACGTAAGCCCATGACTTATGTCTGTTCGCGATCAAGGTGCGGAACATGCGGCTCAACTCACGGTGCACTCTTTCCACAGTGTTACTTTGGGGGTGTCATACGGATGAAAAAACGGCCACTACCCCCTCAGTTTTCAGCTTATCGGACCATTTATGAGATGTGAATTGGGTCCCATGGTCCGACATGATTCTGCGTGGTTTTCCAACCCGGTCCACGTAATCAGTAAAGATCTTGGTGATCACGGTACGCGTATCGGCTCGGCGGATGGCATACAGGGTAACAAACTTAGAAAAAACATCTATTATCGATAACACGTGTCTCACACCACCTCTGGAAACTGGCAACGGGCCAAAGAAATCGATTGAGATTAGATCATTCGGTTGGGTCGTGACGATGGGTTGGGTGATGCAATGGGTGCTACGGTTGTAGATCTTGCTGCGCTGGCAAGAATCACAGGTACGCAGGCATTGTGCGGAAAGTCGTCTTAGCTTGGGAGCGTAAAAATGTTCGCCTAGCATCTTAGTCACCTTGGTCGCTCCCACGTGACCGTAAAGATCATGGATTCCCAGATGGCTCTGGTCATATTGGGGGTGAGCACGATCTTCTCACTCCCTGATTTCCCGCGGAATAGAATGGAATTAATTACTCGGTAATAAGGATCGCCCCCTGTCCTCGTGTCTATCAACTTTTTCAATTTAGTGTCCTGGAACTGTCTGTCCGATATCTCCCGGAGGTCCTTGATAATGGCCTTGCTTGGCTGACAAAGAAACGTGATGGCTATCAAGGCCCAATCATCATGACCTAGGGGCTCTTCCGCACGGCTCAGGGCGTCCGCGACTTAATTTTCCGTGCCTTTGATGTATTTAATCTGAAGGTCATAGTCTTGAATTGCAAGCATCCACCGCGTTAATCTTGAACTCAGAAACCGGCAGGTCAATAGAAAGGAAAGGGCTTTGTGGTCGGTTTCCACTATCACTTGGCAACCCAATAGATATGACCTGAACTTCGCAAGTGCCCACACGATTGCCAGCAGTTCAAGCTCGGTAACGAAATAATTGTTTTCTGCTCCTTTTAGCATGCGACTGGCAAGCTGGATCACTTGCAGCTCAGTTTCCGGTCGCTGGGCCAGTACTGCCCCTAACGCGAATGAGCTAGCGTCCGTTTGTACAATGAGGGGTACGTCACGCACGGGGTGGCTCAAAAACGCGCTTTCATCGAAAAGCGCCTTCAGGGACTGAAATGATTTTTTTCGCTTCCTCCGTCCAATTCCACTTTACACCGCGACGCGTAAGCTCTAGCAAGGGTCGACTCTCTTGCGCGATTTTACACGTGAACTTAGACGAAAAACCGATCAAGCCCAGGAACCGCTTGGTTCCGGTTGCGTTCCGTGGTCGAGGGAAGTAGTGTATTGCTTTAATCTTTTCCGGCTCTGGCTTAAGCCCATCGACGGTAAGTATGTGACCGAGGAATTTCATCTCGCGTCGGAAGAATTTGACTTTTGAAAATTTTAGTGTGATGCCTTCTTCAACAATCTTGGTGAAGAGCAACTGAATCCACTCAAGGTGCTCGCGAATAGTGCGCGTTAGCAGGAGCCAGTCATCGACGAAGTCAATGAGGCGTGTAGTGAGGTCACGAATGATTATCTCCGCGGCTCTCTTGAGTGCGGCCGTGCTTACTTTTAGGCCGGAGGGGACCACGCGGTATTGGTACGTCGTGCTATTGTAGATGAAGGTAGTGAACTTTCGCGATCCACGCTCTAGGAGAATTTGCCAGAAACTTGAGGTAAAGTTGAAAGAGGACATGAACTGGGAATCATTACACTTGTGACATGCGGATTCAACGTCCTCAGGGCCATCGTGATCACTCTGGAGTTGCCGGTTCAGCGTGCGCGCATCCAAGCATACTTGAACCATGCCGTCCTTTTTGATCGAGGTCACTAGCGGGCTGATGTAGGGAGATGTCGATCTTTCGATGATGTTCAGCCGAAGCATCTTTTCAATTTCCGCGTCCACGATAGTGCGTATTCACCTGCATCATAAGGGTCCGGCTCCCGATAGTACAAAGGCTTCATCCATCTCCCAGTTCGCATCCAGATCGGATAGAAGGGCGTCGATTCGACACCTGTCTTGATCAGCGGAGCTGACCAAACAAAAAGGGATTGGCTCTATTCGCTCTCCACGTAGTACTCGTGTTTTTAGGTCGATGGATAGTCCAAGTCTTGTCAGTTCGTCGGCTCCGATGATGCAGTTACGCACTAGATTGGGCACAACAATGAAGTCCATATATGCTTCGAGGTTCCTCATCCTTATTAGATTGGCCGATTTCTCGCCGGTAAAACCGCATGCCTTCATTCTGATAAGGGGGAATGTGGGAAAACTCTTCCATTTGGAGTGATTCGCGACATAGAGAGCTCCGGACACGCACGTAATCTTGCTACCAGTGTCGATGAGTGCCTCAACTGCTCTCCCTCTCCTTCCTCCTCAATCTGCATCTCTTTGATGTTGGTTCGATTTCGAGGGGCTGAGTTGCGGGGCGTATTCGCATTATTATTGTGTACGTAATTTGGGCCGCCCGACGGTGTAGATGCGCGAAAATTTGATTGGACCCGCGGTTGGTCGTGATTTCAATATGGCATACTCGTATTGTTATTCAATTGCGGCCTGTTACCCGACGTGAAGCTTCGCTGACGGCGGGGGTCATCAACATTCGAGGCTACCCTGGTGCCTGGCATGCTAGCATTCAATACTCCAGCTTGATCCACCGTATCAAGGATTTTAATGAGGTCATCAATCGTGGTTAGTTCACGCGAGAGGATAGCCAACTGAACGGATTCGTCGAAATGCCTCGAGAATTTCTCGACTGTCACTTCGAATGACGGGGGGTCCGGGAGCATCTGAACATCGTTGTAAAGTTTTAAAACGTATTCGCTTTTACTGAGGTTATGTTCCGCCTCATAAAAACCGAACTCTAATTCGCGACGTATCTTCGCTTGCACGGCTCCGAAAACCAAAAACTCTAATTTTCCGATGGCTTCAAAAACAAAAATAAAGCGCTTTGACTTTTACGCGTTACCTATCGCGTCCATAGCAAAAATGAAAGAAAACGCAACAAAAAGGAAAATAATCAAAATAATTAACTGAGCTGGGCTACTTGGGCGGATCTTCAATTTCCTCCAAAGCCTCCTCTAGTGTATAGTACACGCGGTTTACATCATGGGCTTATCATCACCCTGATCGCTTAAGTAGCATGGATCAAAACTAGAAAAGAAAATGAAGAAATCAACCATAAACGTGATGCGTTCGGTAGGGGTGTTGATACACACATAAATAAACCTAACGTGGTTAGTGGAACGAATAAGCAATTGTGTTAAGTCGAGATTAAATTGGAGGGGGGGTACCGGTGTAGAGATACCATCACCATGCTGACTCATTCATCCATCAATCAGGCATTTGCTCAGGTCAGCCGTCTTCTCAGGGATAGTTTGCTTCCGAGTGAGGGATTTATGGGACCGAGCAGTAACGTGATTTAGTCAGATGGCTGAATGACGGATTGAA
The DNA here is from genome assembly GCA_020882685.1 of Aphelinus atriplicis. Taxonomy (NCBI): domain Eukaryota; kingdom Metazoa; phylum Arthropoda; class Insecta; order Hymenoptera; family Aphelinidae; genus Aphelinus; species Aphelinus atriplicis. The sequence continues at coordinate 616,995 of JAJGQD010000010.1, forward strand.
AGAAACGGCGGATTCGTTGCGTCACGAGTCTCTCACGGGTCACCTACAGAAAAAGGAGAGAAAAGGGATCAACCGATCGAGTGAATGGCGGGGAACAAATCGCTGTTTTAATTAATCATAAAATAAAATGAAATTTAACCATACGTCAGGAGGGACGCGTATAATCAAGGATAAGCTCGACAGATAACCGCGGGTGTGTGTGTGTGTGTGTGTGTGTGTGTGTGTGTGTGTGTGTGTGTGTGTGTGTGTGTGTACGTCTGTAAAGGGATAAGAATTGGCTGTCCGCACTAACAGTGTGAGTTATGGTAGAGGCTAGCCACACAGCACGCACCCTACTCTCACAAAGAGACTTGGACCCTATGCCAATTCAGTGTGGGGAAAGGCTACTCCGAGTATCGCCCAAAGCTGTCACTCAGGAGTAGCCACTTACCTCGACTGTCACCGTCTACTCATCTGGAGCTCCTCTGCTTGCGGCTCCTGGAACTGACGGGGGGGGGGAGTGTAGGCACCGCGGCAGGAGCTGCTGCAGGAGCTGCTGCTGCTAGAAGGTCTGGAGTAATACTGCCGGTCCGCTGCGCGCAGCATTAGCAGCTGCGGCCGAGAGTCGCGGCACCGCAAGCGGCGCCGGGAGTGGGCCGCGCGCGAGAGTGGTGGGAGCGCGTCGAGCTCGGGGACTCCTCCGCGCGGTGTGGGCGGACCTCGGTATATGCCATTATTGCTGGGTACAGGGGCAAGCGGTGTCAGGTAGGATTGCCTCCGTACAGGGGAAAACCGTGCCTGTTTTATAAGAGATCCAAGATTACCATCAGTTTAACTCTACATATTGATCAACAACTACTTTGTGATTCATAAATGATCTGTAAATGAGTGAGACTGACTACTATTAAGCAACGATGCCTTAATTGTTGAAGAAGCAAGAGTAATTGTTAAACTCTAGCACGGTTCTGATATGTATCACTAGAATTGATGGTTAAACCAAATATATAGACCGCTCTAATAATAAGGTTCAACCACCACTAATGTACATACAAATAAGCCACAAGATTGTGAATAACGATCCCGACTTGCAAAAATTGTACTTAGTGCATGTAATCCTTTACCTTTGGATTGTCATTGGGGAGAGCACTGTGGCGAGTGTGTAGCTCTGGCAGTATAGTGGAGAGGTCGGCTTCTTGTGGAGAACGAGAGTCTGTATTACATCATTATTCATTGCAATAAATATATATTACAGAGTAACCGGCTTTATTTGCAATTCCTTCCTCTTGGAACACCTGGAGCTTGTGGAGGCTCCTCAAATCAAACGCACAACCCCACAAGACGGATAGTTATACGCTGCTACGCAAAATTTGCTTCGTTGCAACTTCCAATTCTACTGGCGCTTGTGTCGCTTGTTTTCACTCGTACTATTGCAATCGACAGTAGGTGTTCAAATATCCACAAATTGATTTATTTTTTATACGTTTATCTTCAATTGTTTTGTATAATGCTCCTATCGGCAATTATGAACGATCTGTGTGCATGAGTTATTTCCAAAACTATAAATTTTCTCGCTTCAGTTACTAAATGTCAACAAAAAATTCCTCAATTCTCAAACGATTGGAATACTTCATTTCAAGTAGAAAAAATTGCATTAGTGCAGAATCTTGCTTAATTAATCCTACGTTAAAGTTATTTCCCGCAAAGTCTGATTTCACACAGTAGTGAATTCACTGGATTGATGAAAACTATTCCTAAATTGTCAAAGAAATTGACAACTACAACATTAGAAGAAATCCCATTTTCGTATGAAAATTATGATTTGTGAAAATAATTTTCAGCTCTATGTCTTTTCAAGATCTTTAAATTACTGACAATCTTCCCAAAATCTATGATTTTGGTTAAAGTGAATTTTCTAAGAAATGCTTTCACTCACACGTGAAACTCGTATTGAGTGTGAGCCTTGATGTACATGACCAAAATTCAGAGATATTATTGATCATTTTTAATTTTATATCTCCCGTTTGACAACAATGTCTAATTGTGAATGAGTAATCATAACAATCAAGAGCAAAAAGGGGCTCAGAGTCTAATTTGCCGCTCCCGTGAGGGCTGCTTGACTGATTATTACGTCTGAGAGAAATATTCTTTTAGGCTCTGGATGCCTGTACACGCCGCTCGCTTCAATCATGTATCAAACAGCTGATCACATGCAAATGTGCAGGTTGAGCGCCTCTGCACAGATTGAGAAAATACTGTAAAAGTTGGGCACCGCTGTACTGATTGAGCACTCCTATGCTGGTTGCATGTTCCTGCGCCGCTCAGTTGCGTACTGAGCACTGAGTTTACATGCGAGCGCCGTTGCCGGAATCCGCGGTGCGCGCGTGGCCCAGGCGGTATATCTATCTATCTATCTATCTATCTATCTATCTATCTATCTATCTATCTATCTATCTATATATATATATATATATATATATATATATATGTGTGTGTGTGTGTGTGTGTGTGTATCAGCTCGATGCGGCGCCTTGTTTCGATGCCGGCGCTCCGACAAGTGAACTTCTGCCGACGATACAGTAATATGCCGGTTATGCCTCGCATGGCCAAATACTATTCGCGGTCCGCGTCAATACACCTTATATCGTTGGCGTCGGAAAATTCCCACGGTTGCTGCTGTCACATAGCTTTGGATTGCGTTCTTGTTGCTCCCTCTCTTTCTGCTCGTCAGCTGCTCAGCTCTGCTGCTGGTGTTTGAATAACTCACATCCGACTGAATATTCTAATTCATAATACTAAAATGGAATGAGCTAGTTACATTTATTGTTGTTCATTTTGGTCTGTGTTCGATAACGACTGAAAACTTAAATTGCAGTTTCGCTCGTCCTAGATGTATCTACATTCGTATCTCATTATGACAAATAAATTGTATCAATGTCTAGTATGAAACACAAGTATTGGAAACACTCGCCAGCAAGGTCTCCTCACTATTTTTTGACGTACTGCATCATACATTATACAGGTGTCATCTTCAATTTTACTGATCTTAACCAATTTAGATCTCTTCATCATACAGCCTTAATCATCATTTTCCATAAACTCGAACTTCATCTTCCCAGATTGTGATTATAGAAATCGTGCCAATTTAATCTTATATATTTCTACGTTCTAGGTAACATTGTTGTATATCTGAATTGATTAGATATTGTATCGAAAAATGAATTTACATTCTAGAATGAAAACAGACTGCAGTTACTCATCGTGATATTCTAAATTTCTGGAGATATTGTGAACTGGAATTTATCAACTTGGTGAGTGAAATTTACCTACGAATAACTAATTCTGTCGCGATTTGTAATCGCAGAGAGAAATATAAATTATTAACATGAAGGAAAATGAATTTTTCCTGTCCATTGTGTACAGCGAGAAGTCTTGTCGGCGAGTGTTTTTCAATAGTTGTATTTCATACTAGACATTGATACAATTTTTTGTCTCAATAAGAGACGAATGTAGATATGTCAGGAACAAATGGAACAGTAATTTAAATTTTCAGTCTTGACTTACCATGGCTTACAGTGTGAGGTGACCCCCGCGTACCGGGGCGACCTGGATACACGAGGGTTCGCGTTCACGCGTTCTCGGCTCGACGGACTTTGCGAGTGTACTCGCGCGCCAGCCGCCGTGAGGACGGCGCCCGTCGATTCGAGTGGTAGGCGGAAGGAGGAGGATGCTCGGGGTCGTGTCGAACCACGACCCAGACAATCCTGGATAGCCCGGCTGAGGCTCTCTCAACTTCAGGCGGCTGAGCCCCGGAAATTCTCCCTGATGGAGAATATCCTTGTGACGGGCAAAATGCCACGTCACAACAGATGAAAATTAACAACGATAGATCTAACTAATTCATTTCATGCCGGGATTGTAAATGTGGATATGATAAAAAAAATTGATTAAATCAAATTGATAAAAGTTATTAACAGAGGTTTGAAACTCTATGATCTGAAATTTACCTATTCAAATATCATCGATCAATATAGAACTTTCAGATGCGCCTTAGGACCTGCGGAGTTATCAGGGTAAGTTCAGAAAGCAAATAAACGCATATAATAGAAGGAAATCAATGAGAATTTGCCAGAGAAAGAGTTAATTTCGATACTTCCAATACTTAGATTTGAATCATGTGCCTTTGTGCAAAAGATTCATGGGTAGAATAGTCGAGATTCCATTTTTTTCTGGTACGATCAATTTCATAACGATTGTGAGGAATTTTCGGTTTCTTTAGATATAAATATTAGAAGTACCACAAACGTTCCAAAACATCTGGGATGTGCTTTTCAATTTCGAGAAAGAATTAATTAATTAATTAATTCCAGATTAGAGAATTTCCTACATGACTTACAATAATAAGTTCAACAACTCTCGATCTCAACTTACTTAACATAAACTTTATTAGAATCATTTCACAAAATTATACGTTCGTGAAGTCCCTAGCAACGTGATTCAAAAAATAAAAGAAAGTGAGTATATAGATCAAGTATGAAATTGAAGATCCCGCTCGAATAACTTGCACTACGCTCGAACCTATGTATGGCAGTCGAGAGTAGGGATATGTCAGATTATTGCATGGGACAAGTCGTATAATGAAGTTACAATTTAGTATACGGAAGGAATATATTCATCGGTAAAGCGCGCCGTCTAAGATCTGTACAATCCTACGAGCGTCCGATCCGGTTGGGAGTCGTAACATCCAGGGGCGCGCTAGCGCCCCCTCCTGGCGAGTAACGGCAGCTGGGGGCAGCGCTACCCTTATACATTAAGTTTGGATCACGGATTTTTCAATTTTATAAAATAACACAGATACGCATCAGTTATGGATGTTATCTGGTAGAATATGATTTTTTATTTATTTTTCCCTAGTATCCAGCCTTATTCACCTCCTATAGCAGATACTTTTAATGTAATAAGTCTTGTCTGCTAGGTTAGAATGGAGAAAAAAAGATTTGCGTTCAGTTCATAAGCCACCTCGACGGCGACGAACGATTTCGAGATATCTCGATTCTCACATATATATAGGTATATAGGCTACTGAGCTGCCGTATGAGACTCATCATGGCGTCTGCTATATATGTAGTATAAGCTGGTATAAGCATGGAGTGAAACGCGAACATATGCAACTCGGACGCGGTTAATATATTATATATTTTATACAAAAACGCGAGATCGCAAGTAGCGGATATAACCCGGGTCGTCTAGTGCTGCAAATGTGCCAGACGTCGACCGAGCTGTGTCTTTGATTTTCTATTTATTGGAATAGGCTAACCTCCAATCTGTATTAGGTAAGAATATTATTTAATAATTCGAAGTGAAAAATTAAGAATTACGCCGGAATCACGCGCACATAAGTATACAGTTTTCTCAATATATGTGCACATGACTTAGCATCGTTCCCTTCATTAATTATATATTAATTAACAATCTCGTAGTAATAAGAAAAATTGGTTCTTTGCCTCACACAGCTACCATCTATATACTTAGTCTGTACGCGAGTGACAAGTACCTAATATTCTGCTGAGTTTTGATGCTGAAAGATGATTACGCCGGTCCATTTTGCAGGCAGAAGCTAACGTATATGAAAACTTCAATCTCTCATAATCACCAACAAAGCACCTTAGTAAATTGATCTTTTTAATGGAGAACAAAGCGTAAACTTTCGATCAGCAAAAAACTAGCTGCCTGCAGGAAAAATATAGAGTTGGTAGAAGAAGAGCGTGATCCCCAATCAGCTTTTGCTAGTTATTGTGTCTCAGTTGATCAATTTTGGTTGTAAGAAGAAAAATACGTGAGTGACCTAAGAATGTTCGAGGATAGTTGCTAATATTCTTCCTGCCGTCATGGATATCAAAGAAGATTTGATCTGCATTGCTCATATCTCGACGATGATCTCTACTACCAAGCAAGGCACAAAAGTCCACTATATGGAATATGGAAACACAGCCATGACAAGAGATGTAAGAAAAATTCCAGACAATCTCGCATCCATATCTCCTCTATCTCGTAAGTGTTGTTTAGCCAAACCTGATGGGGTTGAATACTGGCCACATGGTGTTAACACTGAGTTTGAAATGATTGCTGACAGTGGTGCTACCGTTTTTCTCCTGGATGTACTTGAGAAAGATGAGACATGTGTCGTAAAATTAACCCATGATATGAAGGGTTTGGCTCTGGATCTTCTAGAGAAATGCGCCAAGATCACTCCACCAATCGATGAAGGCATTGATATTGATAATGCAAAGGATAATATACAAAGATTGATGATGCAAAGGTCGATCATACAAAGATTGATGATGCAAAGAATAATATTGGAGAGGAGCGACCACCTCCCATAGGTGAAGAAAATTTACCGAATGTTAATATGGGCTGTATCAGTTATGTATGTTCACCATTGGAATTCTGGATACGCAAGCAGACCCAGTTCCCAATTTTGGATGATATTACTTTGAGAATGATTGACGCAGAGCTGTTTAAAGAAGTTGGCGATATTAAAGAAGGTGAACTCTTGGCAGCCAAATTTAATGAAGATCAACTGTGGTATAGCTAGTTTATTGCCATTGATATTTCCAACTGGATGCTCAGTGGCATCAGTGCCTTTGTATCTGATCCAGAGCAGCCTATCATCGGAACAGATACTCAATCTGAAAGGTATGATAATGATTCCACAGAGATTTCCTCAGATATCTCTAATAATTTGTGAAACTCAAATTAATGTAGAACAAGAAACAACTGACTAAACAAAGTAGGGGCAACGAGACTGATATTGTTAACGAAGCCCAAGTAGATACAAATAAATTAATCAATGATTTGACATATGTTCATGGAATGAAATATTTTTTAGGTAATGAGGAGAAAATAGTTCCAGGATCAATATGCTGAGGGTTCTCTGTTGTTGAAATTGAAAGATATCATTCAGTCCTATGCAGGTCTCTTGATGACCAACTTGTTCCTGGAAGTTTCAATAAAGGTGAAATGAGACAGATCGAAACCTCTATGGAGGAACAATCTATAACGTTTGCACAACAGATTGATCCCAAAAGTTTCCCAGCTCTTGAGTATTCACGAATAAACCCTGAAGAAAGAATACTACCTAGCAATGTATCAAGGGGAGAACAACACTTTGTTTCACAATAACATTTCTGTCGAGGAAAAAGAAGACATTCCACATTTTAATCATTGACAAAAATGTTTGCTCTTTAATTTTTGTTACACATTTGGAGTTTGACTCGTATCTAACCATTTTTTATTATTATTCAAATTTGTAGAAGTATCGTGTTCATTGGTTATTAGGTATTGATACGTAAGTCAAATTCCCAGACATTTTCCTCTAATTTAAATTGGCCACTTGAATTGATTTACCAATTATTGTTATCATTTTTGTATCTTTTTTACTTGCAGATAATGTAACACTAAATATAGATGGAGTGTTATATCTTAAAATAAACAACCCTTAGTTAGCATCATATGGAGTTGAAGATACGGAATTTGCTATTATTCAATTAGCTCAAACAACAATGAGGTCAGAATTAGGAAAAATATATTTGGATAAAGTTTTCCAAGAAAGAGAAGGCCTTAATGTTAGCATTGTAGAAAGTATAAACAAAGCTAGTGAAGCTTGGGGAATCTCATGCCTTCGATATGAGATTCGTAAGTTGCATTTGTATTAAATGCTACTCGGCGCCACTATTATTAAAATTCTAAATCTTTTGAATTTTTATTTTTTCTAGGTGACATTAGATTACCTGAAAGAGTACATGAAGCTATGCAAATGCAAGTAGAGGCTGAAAGGAAAAAGAGAGCTGCTATTCTTCAATCCGAGGGTGTGAGAGAAGCTGATATCAATATTGCCGAGGGCAAAAGGACAGCTAGAATTCTGGCTTCTGGTAAAACTTATGAGCTCTTTTGAATTTTAATTTACATTTTATGGAGTACAAGCATTAACAACATCGATTGAACTCAAATTTAGAGGCTGAAAAACAAGAACAAATTAATCAAGCTAATGGTGAAGCCGAAGCTATGCTTGCAGTAGCTGTAGCCCGTGCCAAGAGTTTAGAGACTGTGGCTGCTTCTCTAGGAGCTACAGATGGACACAACGCTGCAGCATTAGCTATCGCTGAGCAGTATATACATGCTTTTGATAAACTTGCCAAGACAAATAATACCATTATTATTCCAAAAAATGTCGGAGATATTAGTGGTTTTGTTGCTCAGGTAAGACATAAAACAGAAATATAATCTTCTGTATCATTTGATTTATAGCATTGATTCTCAATTGCAGGCTATGACTATCTACAAATATGTTGCACCCCAGAGTAGTGGAAGCAGTCCACAAATTGAAGAAATGTCTCATCAACAGGCTGATGTTCAGGCAGTGGATAATTCAAACGACAGCTACGAATATTTTAGCGACAAAGAAGAAGCAGAAAATTTCAAGAGAAGGAACCGTAATAAGTCTTCTCTGAAAAGAACATAAGATGTATAAATGTCATTCACTCTGAATGGACAAAACTATAATTTAAAGCTTTTTTTTATTGTGGATATTAAAAATATAAGAATAAAATTGATTCTATATGTACATTCATCTGTTGCTGCTTGTAATAAAATGAAAAGCGTTCATAATTTTAAATAGAATGAAATTATTATCAATAGACTTTTTATTGTCAAATACTTATTGAAATAATAATATAGACAGTAGAAAAATATCAGTCTATAATTTTTTCTTCTTTATATGAATATTCACTGGAGGTGCAGCTGTTGAATAAGTTTCCTGGGAAATGCGATTGACATAGTAGACAGTGAGCAATGAGAATAAGAAACAAGTTGTAGTTGCAACTCGATGAATTAAACCTGATGCCACCATTGAAACAATCAGAGAAATAAACACTGTGGAATAATATTAATGTGTCAAAAATAATTTTTTCCATATGATGCATATTTGACAGTTACATGATAGTTTTTTACCTTCCGGAAAAAGTTTCATCTGGAAAGACTTGCCGAACAGCAAAGTTTCCAAATTGCCAAGAGCAGTAAGAAGGAATAAGAATATGAGAGATCCAATGTAGCCTCCTAAAATTATGTGCAGTTTGGAGGAGACTAACCAAGTCTTATACATTTGCATTCCAGAGAATAGAAGCATTGTGAGAGGACAAATGAAATTTTACTGTCCACGGCTGGAAAAGAAATTGTATGTTGAATTGACATATTGATATTAATGTAGAATGAGTTTCGCGAATCTCAAACTGAAGTAGAAATAATAATGATAATATTTAACCGGGAAGCCGGTATGATTTCGCGGTTATGACACGTATGTAAAAGACTTACCCATGTTTTCGAGCTCTACGAAAATACTTCCTAATCGTGAGGATAATACTATTCAAGTTTCTAAGAGAGCGTTTTTCTTACAATTAAAAAAATGTATTAAGTACACATTCTGAGATTTCCTTTACATTATATTTCACTTGTACACTGAGATACACTGGGTGGATTGTGTATATATATGTGATAGTAGGACTTATCGAAGTATACAACCATATACATCGGTAAGGTAGAATAATTTAGCAGCCAGTAGTTTTCAAATATCAGACACTGCGCATTGTTATATTTATAATATTGATTATTATTATTATTGAGATACGGATGCGCTATTACTTAGTAGTAGTCTTGTATGTAAGCTCGAAAGTTAGTTTTTTAACGAAAATTTGTTATTCATTAAGTCGAAATAACCGGTGATTTTCTCAAATGTTGAAATTCAAAATGAGGAACTAAGGCTTTGTATATTGCGCAAATGTAATTTTTCGTAATAAAAGTTCGACTTAATAATAAAAACACCAATATAATGATTTCAACCCACAACTTCTCATGAATCCTGGAGTTTATACAAACGCAAAGAATTTGCACATCACGAACTATATTATTTTTTTATGGATCCCAAAATCTTCTGAAGACTATTATGGAGATCATCAGAAAAGTTTTACCTCAAATATGGAAACTTTAGTGATATCGTCGTTTTTCAAACAGAGCCAACTTCAAATAATTGAAGAAAATATAAAAACGTTGATCCTTTACGTTTGTCTCGATCACCTAGGGATATATGCTATAAAAGTGCAAAGCTGCATATTTTTTTATGTTATACGTGATCATAAACGCTCATTTTACGTACTCAAATCTCGATGCGTGAAATTCGCGTTTGATCACTTATAACATAAAATATCGTATGCAACTCGTGAAATGCGATTTCACGCACTAGTTGCATAATATACTATTTAGATTCTTTTAAAGTCTACGAATTTTGTCCCCACTAACTTTTTCAGAAAACTTTTTTGTTCTGAGAAATACTTAATAAAGAATTAAAATTATACGTGTAGTTTTTTTTAAAGTAGAAACGTTTTTCTGTAAATTGGTAGCGATCAAGCCAGATTATCGAATATCGAGTACATCGTCGAGAATTGTCAAAATTTTACATGTTATAACATCATTTATTTTTTCATATGCCCCCCCTATTTTCATGACCTATTTTCAATGAGCTTTATAAAATCGACGAGTATAAGCTCATTTTCGAGTAACCGACCAAGTACGATGGCACGCCTGTAGATGGCGAGGCGCCGAGTCGCACGCGTATAAGATATAGTGCGGCGCTCTCTCGCAAGAGAGTTGGCGCTCTACCGTCTATATATGAGGGAGCTTGACAATATGCAATTAACCTATTCGCGGTTTATCTCAGTATCTTGTGTGGTCCTTCCATACTGGTGCACATTTTGCTTTCTCAAAGAGAAAGCTTTGTAACGGGGTAAAAATCGACCCACCGAATCGGACTTCGGGACCTCGATTTTCGTAATCTACGGGTCGAAAAACATGGAAATCCGAAAATGTCTGTATGTATGTACGTACGTACGTACGTACGTACGTACGTGCACTTTTTTTTGTCGTACGATAACTCTCGAAGGAATTGTCCGATCGTCCTGAAATTTTGCACACAGGTTAGTCGCCGCAAAATCTCGGTCGAGTTCAATTTTCAGCCAATTCCGTTGTTTATTTCTCTAGCAACCGTTGCTAACGTGTTTTTGATAAAAGCTCCAAAAATCATCATCAATGCACGATGGGTCTCGAATTCTTTCGACGATCGATGAGAATCGATAAGACATTCATTTTGGAACAACCATTGTTTATTCTCCTAGCAACCGTTGCTATGGAGATATAAAATTCAGCTTCAGACTGACTTTTTTTTGTCGTACGTTAATTTTCGAAGGAATGGTCCGATCGTCCTGAAATTTTGCACACAGGTCGGTCTCCGGCAGATGTGAACCGAGTTCGGTGTTCAGCAACATCCGTTGTTTGATTCCATGGCAACCGTTGCTAGCGTGTTTTCGATAAGTTCCCATATAATTCATGATAAATGATCATTTGGGTTTGTATATTTATGGGATTCTATAACAATCAAAGAGACCTTTCCCGTATAAACCATTGTTGATGTCTCTAGCAACCGGTGTTTATATCGGTTGCAACCGTAACTAGGGAATGGGAAAAGTCAGTTGGAGGTTCATTTTTGGAACTGTTGATGACTAAGAAGTAAGAACATCGAAGCTCCGACATTTACCATAGCAACCGTTGTTTACGTCCTTAGCAACCGTTTTTTTGTCGTACGATGACTTTGGAAGGAATAGTCCGATCGTCCTGAAATTTTGCACACAGGTCGGTCGTCCGAAAGATGTAAACGTGTTTAGCAGCATCCGTTGTTTATTTCCATGGCAACCGTTGCTATCGTGTTTTTGATAAGTTCCCATATAATTCATGATAAATGATCATTTGGGTTCGTATATTTATGGGATTCTATAAGAATCAAAGAGAGATCTCCCGTAGAAACCATTGTTGATGTCTTTAGCAACCGTTGTTTATATCCCTTGCAACCGTAACTAGGGAATGGGAAAAGTCAGTTGGAGGTTCATTTTTGGAACTGTTGATGACTAAGAAGTAAGAACATCGAAGCTCCGACATTTACCATAGCAACCATTGTTTACGTCCTTAGCAACCGTTACTATGGAGTGGGAAAAGTCAGTTGGAGGTCCATTTTCGGAACTGTTGATGACTAAGAAGTAATAACGTCGAAGCTCCGACATTTACCATAGCAACCATTGTTTACGTCCTTAGCAACCGTTACTATGGAGTGGGAAAAGTCTGTTGGAGGTCCATTTTCGGAACTGTTGATGACTAAGAAGTAAGAACATCGAAGCTCCGACATTTACCATAGCAACCATTGTTTACGTCCTTAGCAACCGTTACTATGGAGTGGGAAAAGTCAGTTGTAGGTCCATTTTCGGAACTGTTGATGACTAAGAAGTAATAACGTCGAAGCTCCGATATTTACCATAGCAACCGTTGTTTACGTCCTTAGCAACCGTTACTATGGAGTGGGAAAAGTCAGTTAGAGGTCCATTTTCGGAACTGTTGACGACTAAGAAGTAAGAACACCGAAGCTCGGATATTTACCATAGCAACCGTTACTATGGAGTGGAGGAAATAAGTTAGAGGTTCATTTTGCTTTCTCAAAGAGTGGTGATTAATGCAAATTGAGGTTCAATTGCAATACTTTGAGAAAGCATACTGCTGAGGCACTTGGCAGCGGTTTTTTATAACTATATATGCCGTGAACCAGAAGTAATATCGGCCGGCAAACAAAAGTACATCAAGACATGAGCTCAAGTCGTATGTCAAAATAAGTCTGCCACTGAACACAACATGGGCAGAAAGTAATGTTGGGTCTTTGAAACATTTGAGTCCAAGACTCATCTACTTCAGAAACTTGTTATCTTGGACTTTTCTTTAGATCTCTCTCTCTTCTTTAGATTATTTCTCTTTCTTTAGACTCTTCTTTAGATTGTCTCCGGAAAATGATTTCGAAAAAAAATTTCGTTATGAAATTTTGCATGAGGATTAAGTATTTCGAAACATTAATCTAGAATATTGTTGCAAAATAGGTGGAAAGAGAAAAATGACACCTAAAAGCAAGCCATTTTTTGTGATTTTTTTTCTTCCAAGTTTCCAAATCGTACCTACGATAATGAGATTGTGATTCAGAGTACGTTTACAGTAATGAAAATACAAAAAAAATTTCATCACGATATCTGATAGTTTTCGCACAATCTATTTGTCAAGTGAGCCAATTTCAAAATATCGCTAAATTTTACAATTGTAATTCAGTCCAAAATATACCTCCCATAAAACCATTCATTACTCGTCAACTAGTGTACCTTTCTTTATAGAAAGGTCCGCTACTCTTCCATATGTGATATATTAACCCGCCCCCTCTATGAACTGAAGAACAAAAATAATATTTAGACTTTGATTACTAATGTAAAATTTATTATTATTATATACAATTACTTTAAACATATTATTCTATACGTAAAGACATACATAAATTCATTATATACCAGAACTACCCAAATCTGAGCATATGAAAGTAAAGAAATCAATTCATATATTTGTTCTAGCAAGTTCAAATAAATTTCACCCTTCTTGCTTATCACAATTACTTCTATAAATTCACGTATCATAAGAAGAAGTGTTTTGTATTTTATTCTTAACTAAATCTGAGCATATAAAAGTAAATAAATCAATTCATGTTTGTCCTGGCAAGTTCACATTGATTCGCTTTAAATATACAGTTACTTTAAACATATTATTCTATATGTGAAGACATACATAAATTCATTATTTACGAAGCACAAGAATAATCTTAGATTATCGGGGGACTCTTAAACTTGAATGATAATCAAAAATTATTAAATTAAGTATTATAAAACCTTTCTGGAGAAAAGTATAAGTTTCTGACGAGTAACGATAGGTTAACGGTACATACATTTGTTAATCATTGTTTATATATTATCGGGGGACTCTTAAACTTGAATAATTATCAAATTAAGTATTATAAAACCTTTCTGGAGAAAAGTATAAGTTTCTGACGAGTAACGATAGGTTAACGGTACATACATTTGTCAATTATCGTTGATATATTTACGTTTCGGTGCTGGTTTTTTAATCAAATTTTCAGTCGTATTTACGAAGCACATTTTTTCATACATACTATTCTATATTTAAAGACATACATTAATTCATCGTAAACCAGAACTACCCAAATCTAAGCATATGAAAGTGAAGAAATCAATTCATATATTTGTCCTGGCAAGTTCAAATAAATTTCACCCTTCTTGCTTATCACAATTACTTCTATATATTCACGTATCCTAAGAAGATGTGTTTTTTTGCATTTTATTCTTAATATTTAGGCATTCATTTATTCTTCATTGTTCTTATGTCTAAATGTATTTTTTAATATACATAAATTCATTATATACCAGAACTACCAAAAGCTGAGCATATGAAAGTAGAAAAATCAATTCATATTTGTCCTGGCAAGTTTACATTGATTCTCTTTAAATATACAGTTACTTTAAACATATTATTCTATATGTATAAAGAAATACATAAATTCATTATATACCAGAACTACCAAAATCTGAACATATGAAAGTAAAGGAATTTTCTGTTTCAAGGTTCCATAAATCCTTTATCATTTGATGAGTTTTCAGCAGTTAATCTGCGACTCTTTTCTTCCGCTAAATCTGCCATAAGTCCAGCCAAATTGTCAAGTACTTCATCATAAGGTTTTGAGCTTTGCATCTACAGCATTTTTAGCCACATAATTTGCAGCATATCTATCAACAGGCTGACGTTGGTGAGCATCAAACGATTGAATGCATCAATAAATGGGATTAATTGACTTTTTCAGATGAATAATGAAACTCACTAATTCTTATATATTTCTATTTTCTATCCTGAACATTGGTTTATTGAGATTGAAGAATGGAATTACTGTTTCGTGTCGTTCAAACATTAGTGTAAATGTCCGATATGTTTAAAAATACATTTTATTTACTGGGATTAAAATTATAACAAGCAATACCGATTGTATTGATGATGCATTGAGAAAACGTTCTTTTTGTTTCAATTTCTTGCATTCTATTGCTCACTCGCCGGCAATGTCTTTCGCAATTTTTTTATGTATTTTTATTCTACAAATTGTGATAAAAGTTATGATCTGTGCTCATATATTTCTATCACAGATTGAGATTATGTTTTCCTGTAGATATTGATGAATTGTATCAATTTAATATCTCCATAGCCTGGACATTTATTTTCAAATGAATTTAGTTTTCTTGTGAACACTATATATCAATGTGTTCAGTGCGTTATAACATAATTAGACTCATTCGTCATGTTGCAGTAGAATTGATAATACCGATGTGAGACGGATACTTGATCAGTAAATTATATTTGGTTAAAATTACAATGAATAAACATTCAACATTAAAATGAATCTATTTCCTTATATTACTTAGGACATAACAAATTGTGTATACAAAGTAGAGAAATACATATTAATTCTGGAAATTTCTATTAATTTTAGATGAGAATCAATGCATATTTCTCCACTATGTATACACAATTTGTTATGTACTAAATAATAGAAGGAAATAGATTTATTTTAATGTTGAATGATCTGAAAACAGTAATGAATGATTGTTTGTCAACTGATTTCAGAGCTTGGAAGTTCATTCAGTAATGCGTGTGATCAAATACCATTATTTGTTATGTTGAGAAGTGTGCTCTGATGAAACATATCAATTAAGAGTACTGTACAGTGAGTGAGACATGTTGATGATGAGTTCTAGACAGCTGTAGCTGAAGAATAGATTCATCGTATACTATTGAATTTCAGATAACATGTGGACTAGTGACGAATTAGATGATGATAAAGAGTGAAAATGCTATCGATAGTAAGGGAGCATGTAAAATTCATGATTCTGGTGAGGACAATGTGTACAGAAGCTTAGACAAGCTCACTCGATGAGTCAGCGAGCAATGTCATAAATGTGAAAAAACCTAGAGATATCAGTATTTTCTGAAACTTGATGTAACCATAACTCCAACAGGAGGCCCCATTAGTCAAAATCTCTAGAATGGGTCTATACGTATGTGGCATAGAGCACATTAAAACAGGTTTGGTAAAAATACAGAACCCGGAGACTATGGTGTCCCCTTGTTAGTAACTAAGTATTTGTGTGATTCAAACAGAAAAGGATTAGTAAATATGTGTGCGATTTTTTTTTCAGATTCTACCCAATTTACAACAACCAGTTTCCTTTGAACACATTCTTTCACATGATTTTTCTTCACATCTATCAAATGTCGCAGTTCATTTCATCCATTTGTCTCAGCATTTTCGTAGCTTCATTGTCGCACCACAGGATCATTGGTAACAGGGGTTCGATCAAGATCAGTCTGAGGGAGTTGTATACGGATAGCATTTCTTGACTCGCCTCACTTATCGCTACCTATTCTGCCTGACAAGTAGACAGTGCCACGTATGACTGTTTGTGGATTCGCCACTTGATCGCATCTCCGAATAGTTTTATAACAAAGCCACACGTAGTGAGTGAGTTTTTACAATTGGTGGAGCTTGCGTATGGAAAGGCTTGGATATCTTCTGTCGCACCTTTATATCTCAAGCTCAGGCCTTTAGTTCCCTTCAGGTAACGGAACACTCTCTCAACCATTTCCCAATCATCTTCGGTTGGACTTACTTGATGTCTGCTCAGAATATCCACTGCAAATGGAATATCTGATCTTGTCGCGCCAGCCAGATATAACAGACTCCCCATGGCTTCTCTATAGGGAACATTGTCCTTTTTCTTTCTGGTTTTTATGAGTGACTCATAGTGAGCATCCGTTTCTCTCATCTTTCTGTTCCTATTATTCACTTTAATAGTGAACGTAGGTGATTTTGGCGGATGTGATTCACTGAATTCGAACCTAGTGAAGATATTCTCTATGTATCTCGTTTGGCTCAGCTGGGTAGTTTTATTTTCGATATTTCACCTTATGCTGATACCGAGAAATTCTTCGGGCTCACCTAGAATGTTCATCGAACTCTTTAATGAGCTTTATCGTGACCTCATTCAATTTCTTCTCAACGTCACTCGCCATCAATAGGTCGTTATCATAGGGAAGTACAATCGGAAATTCTGCTTCTTCTCGCCAAGTGAACCAACACAGTTCTAAATCTGAGTTTCGCAAACCTAAATCTTTGGTAGCTTCAGTAAATCTATTGTTCCATTTCTTCGGGCTGATGCGTGGTCCATATAGAGCACGCATTACGACACACACTTGGTCTCGTTTTTAATTCTCTGTATATTCCGCACCTTCGGGTATTTTCATAGATATTTCCTCTCCGAGGACGCCGTTCAGGAAAGCTGTTTTGACATCAGCTTGACATACAAGTGATTCGAATTTATTAATAATACTTATCACAGCTCGCACAAGTGTCAACCTTGACACAGGTGCGTACGACGCGCTTAGTTCATAGAAGTATTTATCTTTAAATCCATGGATAACAACCTCGCTTTATATTTCGTGCTACCCTCTGAATCTTATTTTTGTTTGGATACCCATCTTGAGTCAATTATTGTTGCCTTTCTTCCATCACGCATCTTAGTAAGTCTTCCAACTATTCCCCAGACTTTATTTTTCTTCATGGAATTCAATTTTCCTTCAATTGCTGACTTCCAACAATTTTTCTCTTCTCAATTCATCGCATCTTTATGGTTTGAGAGCTCAGAGTTGATATCAGTAAGCAAGGCATAAAAAATATCATAATTAGGATTAATTTTACTCTTATCTGTCTCATGCTGTAAGTTATAGGACAGCATAACATTTGCTTTGATATTCTCATCGAGGGGTAGATTCGAGAAACTTACATCGTTAATAGGCTCACCTTTCTCATTTGCATTCTTAGTAGTGACAGTTTTAGTTTTACGAAGTCTACCTCTTTTTCTCTTGATATCTTCCTCCGGTTTTAAAATTTGTATAGATTCTCCCTCCTGTTTTAAAAATTTATCGCATCTTACATTCATTTCAGATTTGATAAACCACTCATCTCTATTCAGATCATTGCTTAATGCAGGGAAATCCAATTTTGTTATATTGTTATATATACCTCACATCTCAGCTGTCATAGAAATTTTCTTCTTCTGGTTTCAACAGAATGTGACTCGTTGGCGTGTAACTCATCAAGATAACACGCCTTCCTTTGTATCTGAATTTCAGGCCTGTTTTCCTCTGAACTTTTACATAAGCCAGGCATCCAAATCTTTTGATCTGATCAATACTGAAATTATGTTTGTGAGTGAACTCCTTCAGAGTTTCCAGCATTTGGTTTAATTCATGTCGAGTCCGATTATATGAGTATACAACAGCTGTCAATGCTATATCCCACCGATTTTCAGGTGATTTTGCATCTTAAATATACACCGTGACAATTATGAATTGGAACACATATTTAATTCCATTACAATGTACTGTATACACATGTATCGACCAGAGAAGGTGATTCTCATGTAATTAAACCTCGTCTATCGAATGGCGAGGTCTATTTTGCGAAAAGACATACTATTAATAAAATCAGAAAATTATTTTTTCATAAAATTATGGGAAGAACTAGAACTACTGATATTCTTGTAGCCGAGGGAAAATGAATGAGACCAAGTCCGACGTTGATTGGGTATTTATTTTCAATGCCATAATTAATACAAATTATCATAATTAACCCTGCGGTTGTGGATCAAGCCGTAAAGTTGTTCGGACATTTCGCTCGACCGAGGCAATTTCAGTTTAGTCGATGACGATCATGCAAGTTTGATTAGAGTATGCTAGGGATTTTTCGGAAACTACGCGCTATGTTGTGTTCACGAAAGTGCGCAAGACAAACATAACCATATGATTTGCCAGTGACAGCAGAAGGAGTATCATCCTAGAATAGCCCGCGCAACTAGTACGACAGAAATAGCCACCAATAACCCTGTTTTGTAAATCAAAATTCACAGCACTTCAAAAATGCTAGGGTGTACATTAGCTTCTCAATATGGAATGGTCAATTGTGTCGATGATTCCTTCCTAATTGGAGAAAGTTGAGTAATGCGGTTTTCCCACTGCCGCGGAAAAGTTAATGATTTTTGAAAAAAAAGTTACAAATGAAAATTCTAGAAAATGGTAATTTTTAATGATAATTTGATATCCTTAGGGGGGTCTCTAAATATAGGTATTTATCTTGAATGTCTGGGAGTTGTATGGCGGTTGTCTGACAATTGTACGGTGGTTTTCTGGCAGTTTTATGGTGGTTGTCTATGAGTTGTATGGCGGTTGTCTGGCAGTTGTATGGCGATTGTCTGACAGTTGTAAAATGGTAATATAGCATAATGTCAATTATCTGGGAGAAATATGGCTGTTGTCTAGCAGTTGTATGTCATTCGACGGCAGTTTCCCGGTAAATATTCTGTTCAAATTCGAGAAATTTCTCCATCAAAATTTGTAGCCTCCGAGCAAGAATTTCTCCCGTTGAGAAAGGGGCCTACTCGCAGTCCATGCAAACATGGGCCAACTCGCAGTCCGTGTGAAAAAGGGCCAACTTGCAGTCCGTGCAAAAAGGGACCAGCTCAGGCGAGTTTCGAATTTCATATAAAATTAAATCTTATGCATGCTATCTGATAGCCGTAGCACATCTCTTTCAGTATTTAGGTGATTCCCACGTAATCTACATATTTTAGGCTTATTCCAAGTGAAAATGTAATATCTCTCGTGAATATACGATTTTATACTATTCATTATTGCTTATTTCACAAAAATAATAATTCTTAGACTGGGAAAAAGCATTTTCGAGAGAAATTATCGAGAAGTCGTTTCTTTTGAATATTCCTAGAACAAAAAAATTTGAGCATTTAACCCATTAAGTCCCAGATTGCAGAAATTTTATTGGTACTTTCGAGCTCAAATATTTTGATGAATAAGACGGAAGGTTTATTGCGAAATAGTCATTCCTACTATTTTCGGGTATGCTTTACACGATACAATGGTTAAAAAGACTGAAAAACTTGATTTTCAATAAATAATCAACAAATTAAAATAAAAAATGCGATTTTTCGGAGCACTTTTTTTTTTCAATCCAAAATCAGAGGAAGAAGGAATTTTTTTTTTACGGTCGCAAATATGCACGAGAGTGCACAAAATATTTGAACTTTCCAAATTCGTTAAAATTTTTCGACTATGATTTTTTTCAGCAAAATGGCGGCCAAAAAACGGGAATCAATATTTTGGATTTTCAATTTATCAATATTTTAAAGCATTCATTTTCATATTCGATATATTCCTTTGAAATTCTGTATACAGGGGTTTTCAATGTCACTGATAACGATTCTGACATCAAATTCTCAAAATTCTGGATCCAAGATGGCGGTTTCAAGATGGCGGCTGACGATTTTCCACATTTTTACTCGGGGAATCGTGAAAATTTGGACTAATGGGTTCTTGGGGGCGCTGATGATAAATCTGACATCAGATTTTCGAAATTCTGTATCCAAGATGGCGGTTTCAATATGGTGGCTCATGATTTTGTACATGGACAATTTTCTATATTTTCAAAATCTCGTTATTTTCATCTTTTAGCCGTCGTTTTCATCCATGAACGACGTCGACGAAATATAGATGAAATGAAGATTCAAATTTTTTGTTTCCCATTTCAGTCACTATTATGCTAAAAAAAATCATAGATGGAAAAACTCAACAATCTATTTCAGCAGTAAAGATTCAAAAACCCTCTTATTCACATTTTCACGAACCTCCAAAAAAAAATATACAAAATCATGAGCCGCCATCTTGAAACCGCTATCTTAGATACAGAATTTCGAAAATCTGATGTCAGATTTATCATCAGCGCTCCCAAGAACCCATTAGTCCAAATTTTCACGATTCTCCGACTAAAAATGTACAAAATCATGAGCCGCCATCTTGAAATCGCCATCTTGAATACGGAATTTCAAAAATCTGATGTCAGATTTATCATCAGCGCCCCCGAAAACCCATTATTCTATTTTTTTCCGATTCCCCGACTAAAAATGTGGAAAATCGTCAGCCGCCATCTTGAAACCGCCATCTTGGATCCAGAATTTTGAGAATTTGATGTCAGAATCGTTATCAGCAACATTGTAAACCCCTGTATACAGAATTTCAAAGGAATATATCGAATATGAAAATGAATGCTTGAAAATATTGATAAAATGAAAATCCAAAATATTGATTCCCGTTTTTTGGCCGCCATTTTGCTGAAAAAAATCATAGTCGAAAAATCTCAACGAATTTGGAAAGTTCAAATATTTTGTGCACTCTTGTGCATATTTGCGACCGTAAAAATAAAATTCCTTCTTCCTCTGATTTTGGATTGAAAAAAAAGTGCTCCGAAAAATCGCAATTTTTATTTTAATTTGTTAATTATTTGTTGAAAATCAAGTTTTTCAGTCTTTTTAATCATTGTATCGTGTAGAGCATACCCGAAAATAGTAGGAATGACTATTTTGCAATAAACTTCCCGTCTTATTCATCAAAATATTTGAGCTCGAAAGTACCAATAAAATTTCTGCAATCTGGGACTTAATGGGTTAAGGATTATTCTGGCCTTCTAAAGCGCATCTTGTAATCCACAGATCTTAAACTCGTTTTGAACTTATTTTGAGCGCGAGAAAATTTCGTCCCCTGGAAAATTTGTGAATATAAGTTTTTGAGATCGCTGTTTCCGAATCTGACCTCGGATTTTCAAAATTCATATTGGAGCCTCTGAAATTGCCTATGGAAATTTCGGGAAGATACTGGATTTTGTTGAAAATTGGTATCCATGGACTTTTTAGTCGCTCATAACAAACTGTCCTCGGATTTTCAAAATTCAATCTAGAGCTTCTAAGATTGTCAATCAAAAACTTGAAAAGATACTGGATTTTGACGGAAATTGGTATGCATGGGTTTTTGAGGATGCTGATTACAAATCCGGCCTTAGATTATCAAAATTCAAATTTCATCGAACCTGCAAAAGTGCTGTGGATATTGTTTCTACGAAACAGGGTTTTCGGAGGCTAATTCAATCGTACTAGTTTCGCGGGCTATTTTGGGGTGATGCTCCTTCTGCTGTCACTGACGAATCATATGATTTTGTTTCCCTTGCGCACTTTCGTCAACACAACATAGCGCGTGGTCTCTGGAAAATCCCTAGCATAATCTAATCAAACTCGCATGATCGTCATCGACTAAACTGAAATTGCCTCGATCGAGCGAAATGTCCGAACAACTTCACGGCTTAATCCCAACGGCAAGATTAATTATGATAATTTGTATTAATTATGGCACTGAAAATAAATACCCAATCAACGTCGGACTTGGTCAAATATCATTCATTTTCCCTCGGCTACAAGAATATTAGTAGTTTTCGTTCCTCCTATAATTTCATAAAAATAATTTTCTGATTTTATTAATAGTCTGTCTTTTCGCAGAATACACTGAGAGAAAAAGATAGTAATGGTTACTAGATTTTTACTAGGTTTTCTAGTAGAATACGGGGACAACTAAGTTATATTAGTAACCTTTACTAAGCAAAAACTAGTAATTATTACTAGAAAAATTAGCATTCATTATTAGATTTAATAGGATGTTTCACTAGTATATATTTTCAAATTTACTATATTTCTAGTAAAATTTACTATATTTGAGGTAACTGTACCCAATGTGCCATCACTTGAAGTATTCTTTTGCAAATTTGACTAAGATAATATAAGAATTTCGAAATTCTGCGAACGCCATCTTCAAATGTAATTCAAGGCTTATCCGGAACCTTTACTATACTAATAATTTGGCTATTTTAACCCATTTAGTTCAAGTTAAGTCAAATAATTTCGCTGCTCTACAA
This sequence comes from Aphelinus atriplicis, assembly GCA_020882685.1. NCBI lineage: Eukaryota > Metazoa > Arthropoda > Insecta > Hymenoptera > Aphelinidae > Aphelinus > Aphelinus atriplicis. Next base: position 639,856 of record JAJGQD010000010.1, read on the forward strand.
ACGCTAATACGATTTTGGAGCGAAAAATATGTTTATCCGTAAAAATGTTACATGAATAACTAGTGGAAATTCATATACAACTTAGTAAAATTTACCAGAACTACCCAAATCTGAGCATATGAAAGTAAAGAAATCAATTCATATATTTGTTCTAGCAAGTTCAAATAAATTTCACCCTTCTTGCTTATCACAATTACTTCTATAAATTCACGTATCATAAGAAGAAGTGTTTTGTATTTTATTCTTAACTAAATCTGAGCATATAAAAGTAAATAAATCAATTCATGTTTGTCCTGGCAAGTTCACATTGATTCGCTTTAAATATACAGTTACTTTAAACATATTATTCTATATGTGAAGACATACATAAATTCATTATTTACGAAGCACAAGAATAATCTTAGATTATCGGGGGACTCTTAAACTTGAATGATAATCAAAAATTATTAAATTAAGTATTATAAAACCTTTCTGGAGAGAAAAGTATAAGTTTCTGACGAGTAACGATAGGTTAACGGTACATACATTTGTTAATCATTGTTTATATATTATCGGGGGACTCTTAAACTTGAATAATTATCAAATTAAGTATTATAAAACCTTTCTGGAGAAAAGTATAAGTTTCTGACGAGTAACGATAGGTTAACGGTACATACATTTGTCAATTATCGTTGATATATTTACGTTTCGGTGCTGGTTTTTTAATCAAATTTTCAGTCGTATTTACGAAGCACATTTTTTCATACATACTATTCTATATTTAAAGACATACATTAATTCATCGTAAACCAGAACTACCCAAATCTAAGCATATGAAAGTGAAGAAATCAATTCATATATTTGTCCTGGCAAGTTCAAATAAATTTCACCCTTCTTGCTTATCACAATTACTTCTATATATTCACGTATCCTAAGAAGATGTGTTTTTTTTGCATTTTATTCTTAATATTTAGGCATTCATTTATTCTTCATTGTTCTTATGTCTAAATGTATTTTTTAATATACATAAATTCATTATATACCAGAACTACCAAAAGCTGAGCATATGAAAGTAGAAAAATCAATTCATATTTGTCCTGGCAAGTTTACATTGATTCTCTTTAAATATACAGTTACTTTAAACATATTATTCTATATGTATAAAGAAATACATAAATTCATTATATACCAGAACTACCAAAATCTGAACATATGAAAGTAAAGGAATTTTCTGTTTCAAGGTTCCATAAATCCTTTATCATTTGATGAGTTTTCAGCAGTTAATCTGCGACTCTTTTCTTCCGCTAAATCTGCCATAAGTCCAGCCAAATTGTCAAGTACTTCATCATAAGGTTTTGAGCTTTGCATCTACAGCATTTTTAGCCACATAATTTGCAGCATATCTATCAACAGGCTGACGTTGGTGAGCATCAAACGATTGAATGCATCAATAAATGGGATTAATTGACTTTTTCAGATGAATAATGAAACTCACTAATTCTTATATATTTCTATTTTCTATCCTGAACATTGGTTTATTGAGATTGAAGAATGGAATTACTGTTTCGTGTCGTTCAAACATTAGTGTAAATGTCCGATATGTTTAAAAATACATTTTATTTACTGGGATTAAAATTATAACAAGCAATACCGATTGTATTGATGATGCATTGAGAAAACGTTCTTTTTGTTTCAATTTCTTGCATTCTATTGCTCACTCGCCGGCAATGTCTTTCGCAATTTTTTTATGTATTTTTATTCTACAAATTGTGATAAAAGTTATGATCTGTGCTCATATATTTCTATCACAGATTGAGATTATGTTTTCCTGTAGATATTGATGAATTGTATCAATTTAATATCTCCATAGCCTGGACATTTATTTTCAAATGAATTTAGTTTTCTTGTGAACACTATATATCAATGTGTTCAGTGCGTTATAACATAATTAGACTCATTCGTCATGTTGCAGTAGAATTGATAATACCGATGTGAGACGGATACTTGATCAGTAAATTATATTTGGTTAAAATTACAATGAATAAACATTCAACATTAAAATGAATCTATTTCCTTATATTACTTAGGACATAACAAATTGTGTATACAAAGTAGAGAAATACATATTAATTCTGGAAATTTCTATTAATTTTAGATGAGAATCAATGCATATTTCTCCACTATGTATACACAATTTGTTATGTACTAAATAATAGAAGGAAATAGATTTATTTTAATGTTGAATGATCTGAAAACAGTAATGAATGATTGTTTGTCAACTGATTTCAGAGCTTGGAAGTTCATTCAGTAATGCGTGTGATCAAATACCATTATTTGTTATGTTGAGAAGTGTGCTCTGATGAAACATATCAATTAAGAGTACTGTACAGTGAGTGAGACATGTTGATGATGAGTTCTAGACAGCTGTAGCTGAAGAATAGATTCATCGTATACTATTGAATTTCAGATAACATGTGGACTAGTGACGAATTAGATGATGATAAAGAGTGAAAATGCTATCGATAGTAAGGAGCATGTAAAATTCATGAATTCTGGTGAGGACAATGTGTACAGAAGCTTAGACAAGCTCACTCGATGAGTCAGCGAGCAATGTCATAAATGTGAAAAAACCTAGAGATATCAGTATTTTCTGAAACTTGATGTAACCATAACTCCAACAGGAGGCCCCATTAGTCAAAATCTCTAGAATGGGTCTATACGTATGTGGCATAGAGCACATTAAAACAGGTTTGGTAAAAATACAGAACCCGGAGACTATGGTGTCCCCTTGTTAGTAACTAAGTATTTGTGTGATTCAAACAGAAAAGGATTAGTAAATATGTGTGCGATTTTTTTTTCAGATTCTACCCAATTTACAACAACCAGTTTCCTTTGAACACATTCTTTCACATGATTTTTCTTCACATCTATCAAATGTCGCAGTTCATTTCATCCATTTGTCTCAGCATTTTCGTAGCTTCATTGTCGCACCACAGGATCATTGGTAACAGGGGTTCGATCAAGATCAGTCTGAGGGAGTTGTATACGGATAGCATTTCTTGACTCGCCTCACTTATCGCTACCTATTCTGCCTGACAAGTAGACAGTGCCACGTATGACTGTTTGTGGATTCGCCACTTGATCGCATCTCCGAATAGTTTTATAACAAAGCCACACGTAGTGAGTGAGTTTTTACAATTGGTGGAGCTTGCGTATGGAAAGGCTTGGATATCTTCTGTCGCACCTTTATATCTCAAGCTCAGGCCTTTAGTTCCCTTCAGGTAACGGAACACTCTCTCAACCATTTCCCAATCATCTTCGGTTGGACTTACTTGATGTCTGCTCAGAATATCCACTGCAAATGGAATATCTGATCTTGTCGCGCCAGCCAGATATAACAGACTCCCCATGGCTTCTCTATAGGGAACATTGTCCTTTTTCTTTCTGGTTTTTATGAGTGACTCATAGTGAGCATCCGTTTCTCTCATCTTTCTGTTCCTATTATTCACTTTAATAGTGAACGTAGGTGATTTTGGCGGATGTGATTCACTGAATTCGAACCTAGTGAAGATATTCTCTATGTATCTCGTTTGGCTCAGCTGGGTAGTTTTATTTTCGATATTTCACCTTATGCTGATACCGAGAAATTCTTCGGGCTCACCTAGAATGTTCATCGAACTCTTTAATGAGCTTTATCGTGACCTCATTCAATTTCTTCTCAACGTCACTCGCCATCAATAGGTCGTTATCATAGGGAAGTACAATCGGAAATTCTGCTTCTTCTCGCCAAGTGAACCAACACAGTTCTAAATCTGAGTTTCGCAAACCTAAATCTTTGGTAGCTTCAGTAAATCTATTGTTCCATTTCTTCGGGCTGATGCGTGGTCCATATAGAGCACGCATTACGACACACACTTGGTCTCGTTTTTAATTCTCTGTATATTCCGCACCTTCGGGTATTTTCATAGATATTTCCTCTCCGAGGACGCCGTTCAGGAAAGCTGTTTTGACATCAGCTTGACATACAAGTGATTCGAATTTATTAATAATACTTATCACAGCTCGCACAAGTGTCAACCTTGACACAGGTGCGTACGACGCGCTTAGTTCATAGAAGTATTTATCTTTAAATCCATGGATAACAACCTCGCTTTATATTTCGTGCTACCCTCTGAATCTTATTTTTGTTTGGATACCCATCTTGAGTCAATTATTGTTGCCTTTCTTCCATCACGCATCTTAGTAAGTCTTCCAACTATTCCCCAGACTTTATTTTTCTTCATGGAATTCAATTTTCCTTCAATTGCTGACTTCCAACAATTTTTCTCTTCTCAATTCATCGCATCTTTATGGTTTGAGAGCTCAGAGTTGATATCAGTAAGCAAGGCATAAAAAATATCATAATTAGGATTAATTTTACTCTTATCTGTCTCATGCTGTAAGTTATAGGACAGCATAACATTTGCTTTGATATTCTCATCGAGGGGTAGATTCGAGAAACTTACATCGTTAATAGGCTCACCTTTCTCATTTGCATTCTTAGTAGTGACAGTTTTAGTTTTACGAAGTCTACCTCTTTTTCTCTTGATATCTTCCTCCGGTTTTAAAATTTGTATAGATTCTCCCTCCTGTTTTAAAAATTTATCGCATCTTACATTCATTTCAGATTTGATAAACCACTCATCTCTATTCAGATCATTGCTTAATGCAGGGAAATCCAATTTTGTTATATTGTTATATATACCTCACATCTCAGCTGTCATAGAAATTTTCTTCTTCTGGTTTCAACAGAATGTGACTCGTTGGCGTGTAACTCATCAAGATAACACGCCTTCCTTTTGTATCTGAATTTCAGGCCTGTTTTCCTCTGAACTTTTACATAAGCCAGGCATCCAAATCTTTTGATCTGATCAATACTGAAATTATGTTTGTGAGTGAACTCCTTCAGAGTTTCCAGCATTTGGTTTAATTCATGTCGAGTCCGATTATATGAGTATACAACAGCTGTCAATGCTATATCCCACCGATTTTCAGGTGATTTTGCATCTTAAATATACACCGTGACAATTATGAATTGGAACACATATTTAATTCCATTACAATGTACTGTATACACATGTATCGACCAGAGAAGGTGATTCTCATGTAATTAAACCTCGTCTATCGAATGGCGAGGTCTATTTTGCGAAAAGACATACTATTAATAAAATCAGAAAATTATTTTTTCATAAAATTATGGGAAGAACTAGAACTACTGATATTCTTGTAGCCGAGGGAAAATGAATGAGACCAAGTCCGACGTTGATTGGGTATTTATTTTCAATGCCATAATTAATACAAATTATCATAATTAACCCTGCGGTTGTGGATCAAGCCGTAAAGTTGTTCGGACATTTCGCTCGACCGAGGCAATTTCAGTTTAGTCGATGACGATCATGCAAGTTTGATTAGAGTATGCTAGGGATTTTTCGGAAACTACGCGCTATGTTGTGTTCACGAAAGTGCGCAAGACAAACATAACCATATGATTTGCCAGTGACAGCAGAAGGAGTATCATCCTAGAATAGCCCGCGCAACTAGTACGACAGAAATAGCCACCAATAACCCTGTTTTGTAAATCAAAATTCACAGCACTTCAAAAATGCTAGGGTGTACATTAGCTTCTCAATATGGAATGGTCAATTGTGTCGATGATTCCTTCCTAATTGGAGAAAGTTGAGTAATGCGGTTTTCCCACTGCCGCGGAAAAGTTAATGATTTTTGAAAAAAAAGTTACAAATGAAAATTCTAGAAAATGGTAATTTTTAATGATAATTTGATATCCTTAGGGGGGTCTCTAAATATAGGTATTTATCTTGAATGTCTGGGAGTTGTATGGCGGTTGTCTGACAATTGTACGGTGGTTTTCTGGCAGTTTTATGGTGGTTGTCTATGAGTTGTATGGCGGTTGTCTGGCAGTTGTATGGCGATTGTCTGACAGTTGTAAAATGGTAATATAGCATAATGTCAATTATCTGGGAGAAATATGGCTGTTGTCTAGCAGTTGTATGTCATTCGACGGCAGTTTCCCGGTAAATATTCTGTTCAAATTCGAGAAATTTCTCCATCAAAATTTGTAGCCTCCGAGCAAGAATTTCTCCCGTTGAGAAAGGGGCCTACTCGCAGTCCATGCAAACATGGGCCAACTCGCAGTCCGTGTGAAAAAGGGCCAACTTGCAGTCCGTGCAAAAAGGGACCAGCTCAGGCGAGTTTCGAATTTCATATAAAATTAAATCTTATGCATGCTATCTGATAGCCGTAGCACATCTCTTTCAGTATTTAGGTGATTCCCACGTAATCTACATATTTTAGGCTTATTCCAAGTGAAAATGTAATATCTCTCGTGAATATACGATTTTATACTATTCATTATTGCTTATTTCACAAAAATAATAATTCTTAGACTGGGAAAAAGCATTTTCGAGAGAAATTATCGAGAAGTCGTTTCTTTTGAATATTCCTAGAACAAAAAAATTTGAGCATTTAACCCATTAAGTCCCAGATTGCAGAAATTTTATTGGTACTTTCGAGCTCAAATATTTTGATGAATAAGACGGAAGGTTTATTGCGAAATAGTCATTCCTACTATTTTCGGGTATGCTTTACACGATACAATGGTTAAAAAGACTGAAAAACTTGATTTTCAATAAATAATCAACAAATTAAAATAAAAAATGCGATTTTTCGGAGCACTTTTTTTTTCAATCCAAAATCAGAGGAAGAAGGAATTTTTTTTTTACGGTCGCAAATATGCACGAGAGTGCACAAAATATTTGAACTTTCCAAATTCGTTAAAATTTTTCGACTATGATTTTTTTCAGCAAAATGGCGGCCAAAAAACGGGAATCAATATTTTGGATTTTCAATTTATCAATATTTTAAAGCATTCATTTTCATATTCGATATATTCCTTTGAAATTCTGTATACAGGGGTTTTCAATGTCACTGATAACGATTCTGACATCAAATTCTCAAAATTCTGGATCCAAGATGGCGGTTTCAAGATGGCGGCTGACGATTTTCCACATTTTTACTCGGGGAATCGTGAAAATTTGGACTAATGGGTTCTTGGGGGCGCTGATGATAAATCTGACATCAGATTTTCGAAATTCTGTATCCAAGATGGCGGTTTCAATATGGTGGCTCATGATTTTGTACATGGACAATTTTCTATATTTTCAAAATCTCGTTATTTTCATCTTTTAGCCGTCGTTTTCATCCATGAACGACGTCGACGAAATATAGATGAAATGAAGATTCAAATTTTTTGTTTCCCATTTCAGTCACTATTATGCTAAAAAAAAATCATAGATGGAAAAACTCAACAATCTATTTCAGCAGTAAAGATTCAAAAACCCTCTTATTCACATTTTCACGAACCTCCAAAAAAAAATATACAAAATCATGAGCCGCCATCTTGAAACCGCTATCTTAGATACAGAATTTCGAAAATCTGATGTCAGATTTATCATCAGCGCTCCCAAGAACCCATTAGTCCAAATTTTCACGATTCTCCGACTAAAAATGTACAAAATCATGAGCCGCCATCTTGAAATCGCCATCTTGAATACGGAATTTCAAAAATCTGATGTCAGATTTATCATCAGCGCCCCCGAAAACCCATTATTCTATTTTTTTTCCGATTCCCCGACTAAAAATGTGGAAAATCGTCAGCCGCCATCTTGAAACCGCCATCTTGGATCCAGAATTTTGAGAATTTGATGTCAGAATCGTTATCAGCAACATTGTAAACCCCTGTATACAGAATTTCAAAGGAATATATCGAATATGAAAATGAATGCTTGAAAATATTGATAAAATGAAAATCCAAAATATTGATTCCCGTTTTTTGGCCGCCATTTTGCTGAAAAAAATCATAGTCGAAAAATCTCAACGAATTTGGAAAGTTCAAATATTTTGTGCACTCTTGTGCATATTTGCGACCGTAAAAATAAAATTCCTTCTTCCTCTGATTTTGGATTGAAAAAAAAGTGCTCCGAAAAATCGCAATTTTTATTTTAATTTGTTAATTATTTGTTGAAAATCAAGTTTTTCAGTCTTTTTAATCATTGTATCGTGTAGAGCATACCCGAAAATAGTAGGAATGACTATTTTGCAATAAACTTCCCGTCTTATTCATCAAAATATTTGAGCTCGAAAGTACCAATAAAATTTCTGCAATCTGGGACTTAATGGGTTAAGGATTATTCTGGCCTTCTAAAGCGCATCTTGTAATCCACAGATCTTAAACTCGTTTTGAACTTATTTTGAGCGCGAGAAAATTTCGTCCCCTGGAAAATTTGTGAATATAAGTTTTTGAGATCGCTGTTTCCGAATCTGACCTCGGATTTTCAAAATTCATATTGGAGCCTCTGAAATTGCCTATGGAAATTTCGGGAAGATACTGGATTTTGTTGAAAATTGGTATCCATGGACTTTTTAGGTCGCTCATAACAAACTGTCCTCGGATTTTCAAAATTCAATCTAGAGCTTCTAAGATTGTCAATCAAAAACTTGAAAAGATACTGGATTTTGACGGAAATTGGTATGCATGGGTTTTTGAGGATGCTGATTACAAATCCGGCCTTAGATTATCAAAATTCAAATTTCATCGAACCTGCAAAAGTGCTGTGGATATTGTTTCTACGAAACAGGGTTTTCGGAGGCTAATTCAATCGTACTAGTTTCGCGGGCTATTTTGGGGTGATGCTCCTTCTGCTGTCACTGACGAATCATATGATTTTGTTTCCCTTGCGCACTTTCGTCAACACAACATAGCGCGTGGTCTCTGGAAAATCCCTAGCATAATCTAATCAAACTCGCATGATCGTCATCGACTAAACTGAAATTGCCTCGATCGAGCGAAATGTCCGAACAACTTCACGGCTTAATCCCAACGGCAAGATTAATTATGATAATTTGTATTAATTATGGCACTGAAAATAAATACCCAATCAACGTCGGACTTGGTCAAATATCATTCATTTTCCCTCGGCTACAAGAATATTAGTAGTTTTCGTTCCTCCTATAATTTCATAAAAAAATAATTTTCTGATTTTATTAATAGTCTGTCTTTTCGCAGAATACACTGAGAGAAAAAGATAGTAATGGTTACTAGATTTTTACTAGGTTTTCTAGTAGAATACGGGGACAACTAAGTTATATTAGTAACCTTTACTAAGCAAAAACTAGTAATTATTACTAGAAAAATTAGCATTCATTATTAGATTTAATAGGATGTTTCACTAGTATATATTTTCAAATTTACTATATTTCTAGTAAAATTTACTATATTTGAGGTAACTGTACCCAATGTGCCATCACTTGAAGTATTCTTTTGCAAATTTGACTAAGATAATATAAGAATTTCGAAATTCTGCGAACGCCATCTTCAAATGTAATTCAAGGCTTATCCGGAACCTTTACTATACTAATAATTTGGCTATTTTAACCCATTTAGTTCAAGTTAAGTCAAATAATTTCGCTGCTCTACAAACGCTAATACGATTTTGGAGCGAAAAATATGTTTATCCGTAAAAATGTTACATGAATAACTAGTGGAAATTCATATACAACTTAGTAAAATTTACTAGAAATCTAGTAAAAAGCTGAAAAAATAGTAAATTTTACTAGAATTTACCTTTTAAACGATATTAGTAAATTTTACTATCCGAAATTTTTAACTTTACAAGAAATATAGTACTCAGTCTCAGAAAATCTAGTAAAGGCTACTAGGTTTTCCTCTACTAAGTTAACTTAGTAAATTTTCCCAACCAGATTTTTCTCAGTGTAGACTTCGCCATTCGATAGACGAGGTTTAATTACATGAGAATCACCTTTTCTGGTCGATATATGTGTATACAGTACATTGTAATAGAATTAAATGTGTTTTAATTTATAATTGTCACGGTGTATGTTCTCACCTTCTTCTGAATTGTCCGGTTTAAACGCTCTGTAACACCATTGTGTTCAGGCGTGTCTGGAGCCGCTAGTTACAATTTTGCGCTCAATTTATCCAATTCCTCTATCGTTCATCCACCTGTATACTCAGCCCCTTGGTCCGAGCGCAAATAACACACCTTTGCGTCGTACCCTGAAAGGTTTCTTCTGCTCCTTACATATCTTTTGAGACAATACCCAGTTTCACTCATTATGAGTCATAGGTTAAGCTATTGCTAGTCTTGAGAAATTATCTATAAATACAGATATAAATCTGTATCTTTTGGAATAAGAAGGTGGTGAGATTGGACCCATGGTATTGGAGTGAATTTGGAGGGAAGCAGTAGCCCAAGTACGTACTGATGGGAAATACTATTTGTTTGTTTTGGTTATTAGACAGATTTTGCAGTCTTTTAATGTCCCATCTAAAATAGCATCTTGCAGGTCTTTATATTTTGAGAATTAAGCTTGTTAAGCCTTGAGATAGACAATCGAAGCATGACCAAATCTTACGTGCCATAACATGGCTTTGTTCTTTTCGAGAAATCATTTCGTGTCCAACGAAAATAGGGATTCATTAGGATTGTAACGGGTCAGAATTGCACGTTATTATTTTCAAGTTCCTTCCAATGGTGGCCAATATGAGTAGATAGAATTGTTTCCAAGAAGTGCAATACAACCCAGACAACAAATTCTATCTATGACAGTCGTTACCAAGAAGCGCACTGCAACCCGGTCTCAGACTTGTATGAGTATAATAAGTTTCGGTTATTGAGACTGATATTCCAAAAGCGCACTGCAGTCAGAGCTATCAATCTCAGTTAATAGAGTAGGAATCCAACTATGCGATTATCGAAAAGTACAATACAGTTCAATCTCTCACAGTCATTGGTCCGTATGATAATGAGCATATGTTGATGCTATGAGCAGATCTCCGTAATCTTCCAAGAAGTGCACTGCAACCCAGACAGATACTTTGAATCTATGATATCTTTACCAAGAAGCGCAATGCGACCCGGTCTCAGATTAGAAGAATGTTTGAAATGTGTGATGGTTTGTGTAATATTGAATTGTCTTAATTGTATGTATAGACAATTAAGATGAAATTCAAATATTAAGAGTTTTTGTGAGTTTACTTTAAAACTTGTTCAATAGAGAATTTATAAGTATAATAAATCTCTCGGTTGATTGGTATTGATCATTAATAAATAGAATCAGATGAAGTGAAATATTCTTTACTATTGTATTTACTTGAATTTGAATTATTTCTAAGTTCAGCTATGAAGAGATTCTTAGGCACTTTTAAGTGTATTAAAAGTCACTACAAATATATTCAAATGAAAATACAATTTCAATGAAAAGAGATTGATTTCAAATTCTAAGTGGCATTTATTAGGTTATATACATAGATACACCCATGCCAATCCCAGTTCGGGCAGAGCTCTCGCTCGTCTGATCGCTACCAGTGTAATGATATATTAGCTATATACAAAAGCGCGCGAATGCGCTGTTACGGCGCGGGAGATTTTCCCGCACAATCAATGATTTGCGCGCGCATCGGATATTCGTCATATGACGCTGATCCGCCAGGAGCGCGATTTATTGTTCTATGCGCTATACATTTTCTCTATCGATCGATGCATCACCCAGTCGGTAACCAAATCTATTTTATAAGCATGGTTCTGACCTGGCCCTCACAGGATTCATTTCTGTTATGGGGGCCTCATCTTTATTATGAAATTTTCTATCCATGATCGAAATATCAAAGTTTGATTGATCAAGTATTTTTAGATTGTGCTCGGTTATTCGGTTGTCAACGTTATTCACATCTTCCATTCTCATATCTTCAGTTTCATTGAGATCTGACCACGTACTAGTGGCGCCAAAATTCCCAAGTAAATTACTCCTGGTGGTCGATTTTGGAGGCTGTGAGAGGGGGCTCGGAGAGGCTTTTTTCGTATATATAGATATAGTTTAGAATGTAATTGACATTAAACCAGCAGGTGGTGCTACTAGTACGTGGTCAGATCCCAATACTCATCTACTGTTAATTCTTTGACCTTTGCTCTATCCATCTCATCTGTTAGGGGTTCAAACTCTTCATTGCTACCAGGCATTGGAACAGATTCTGGCAAAGACTGAACTTGAACTATCACAGTCCGTGTATTATAACTTTCCGCATCTGAATTCGCGTCTACTGTATTGGCAAATATTTGTCTGTTCATTTTCTTTATAACAGTCTTGCCATTTGGCAAATTTTCACTGATAAGTCGTTTGGATATGCCTGATAAGAGTATCTCGTTTGAGCAGGGATCGAAGATATTTATTTTGGTACTGTCTATATATATAGAGCTAGTCCCATGTCCCATATCTGTAAATTTTCGTAACGACTAGAGATTCTCTTTCGAAACGTTAACGAAAATAACTTTATCGATTTCTAGGATTTCTCCGTTATTCATTCTAACAAATTTGTACCCGCGCCTTCTGTTTTCATGTCGGCTAAACTGTTTTTGTTAGCGCATTTTATTATTCCCCAATCGTTTTCATCGAGGGACTTGAAAATCATTTCAGAAATAGTTATATGTTCCGTTGCACCGGAATCCACTAGAAACTTGGAGAAAATTTGATTTTCTTCAAAATTCATGTTATGAGCACTCGCCGCTTGGTTCTCACCTTTCTCCTTGTCTTGTTGCTTATTTGGATCTTTGTTGGTGCCTCCGCTGTTGCTTCGATTTCCGGTGATTTGGTAATTGGACCATTGATACTCGTCCACGTTTCGCACCCCTCGCTTTTGCATTGCTCTTACTCTTTATTTCTGCACCACTCACCGGCTCACCACCATTCAGAATATGAGATCTTTTAGTCTTATTGACAGACCTTTCTTTTCCCTCTCCGGTGTATTTTGGACTATCAAATGTCTTGTGCCCAAAGCCGTTGCAGTTGCTGCACCGGACACCTTTCCTTTTATTGTTGCAGTCAGTTGCAATGTGCCTAGAGCTCTGGCACTCATAGCATCGGATTGAGGATAAGTTGGCCTGATTTGCGCTCTTTGGGACGGTATTCGAATTCAATTTTCTTATCTGCTCTTCCTGTATAACATTTGTTTAGTACTTTGACTATTTCTTTTGACACAAATTCAATAGTTTGAGCTGTAGGTACCGATACTATAACAGCATTACAAACGCATCTCTCTTCTCATTTTCTAATAAAGGCTTGGCATCGGGAGAGTTTTCGTAGTTTCTTACAAGTCTTTCAAACCTCTCACAAAATTTGGCAGCCGTTTCTTTTCCAATTATATATTCCATGTTATACAGCATTTTGCGTATTGTGGGAGACGTTAAGTATACCTCACCTGCTTTAATTTGTTTTAGTTTTTCAATGATCATCTTAGGATCTTTTAAATGCATTATTTGAGAATAGTAAGATTGATTCAGATGATTCATTAGTAAACCAATTCATTTTAATGCCGAATGGTAATGGGAAAACCAAAAATGTTGCTGATTCTGAAACACTTCAGGGATTTGAAACTTAAAACGCACGAATGTTACGTTCCTATTCCTATGCACAGTTAATGATGATCATTTGAATTTTAACTGATCGTAATTTTCTGGAATTATTTACCTGAAGGTTCACCCACTCCAGGTGTGAGAGTGAGGTTGTCTCCTTCAATTTCAACCAGGATATTCTCACCCTTGTGATTCTCATCGAGGTTGAAGTAGCTCGTAAGTACTTCCCAAACTGTCTTTCCTTCTATTGTAGCTGTGGATGGAGAGTCTAGTTATTCCAAGATACATAGGAGTATACGCATCTTCTTGTCTCATCTTAGCTTATCATAATTTTTGGTCCATCACTTGGGGGAATTTCGAATTTACTCATGTGCCCTCATATTCCGGGTTAACTTCACGTGCAATCGTTTAATTTCATTCACGTATACATATGTATTATCACCGCCGTATTTATCATTAACAATTAATACTGTAATGGCCTTAGGGCCTGGAGAATGATAACAAATGCGCGCACGAGGTGGTGAAACTCGTGTGCGCGGGAATGGGATCTTTGGCAGGAATAGCGTGGCAATAAAGAATACAAAACGGTTCTGACGAACACACAGTTTATTAATTAAGATAAAGGGAAGATACTATACAGCATGAGGCATCGAGCCTCGGGTCGCGTCTCGCAGGCCGGAGCGAGAGAGAGCGTGAGCGCGTGTTGGCCGGGAGAGAGAGAGATGGCGATCGTGCGGCACTTACTCGGCGTTGCGTGGGTCTCCGGCTCTATTCGGTGGTCGCGGTCAGCTCGGTTGCGGGCGCATGGGTGGCGAGCTGGTGGACCTCGGGGATGTCGCTGTCGTCTTCCTGGGGCGCGGTAGCACCTCGGGGCGGTCTCGCTATTCAAGGGCACGTGCTAGTTTTGCACCGCCTAGTTTTCTTCTTTGTTGGTCGATTTTGACTCGTCGTTGTCTTCGATATTTTCTTCTTCCAGTGTGTATATGAATTCGTCGTCCGTCTCCTCCTCCTCTGATAACTCTTGCTCTCTTTTTACTTTGGCCCTTCGTTCATTCTTGTATACCGGTTTTCTTTCGTATTTTTCCTTTTCGCCTTTGTTCTTATTGTACCATTCATAGTTCTTCGGATACTGTCTTCCATCTGCTCCTTTTTTGTCTTGAGGTGCTCTGTACTTGTTTTCGTATCTATCCCCTTGTTCTCTGCGTCTCACTTCTATCTCGAAATTAGGTTTGTCGTATTAGTCCAAAGTGTCCAAGAATATCTCAGCTGCATCTTCAATGACTCTGGATTTTCAGAACTCTTTCTTTTCACGGATTTTCCATGTGAAATGCATTTTTTGCTGTTGATAATCCAGTTATCCGGGTAGGGGTCTCATAGATAGTCTCAAGGCTAATGATGCCCTTTTCCAAAAATAGCTTTTCATGCTATTTACTTTTTTCTCGTCATATCGACTCCTTGGACTTACTTTGGACTTGTTCTCCCCAGTACTCGTTTAAAACCTCTGTTTTGATTTGTCTGTAGTTTTGTGCTTCGGTAGTTTATATTCATGAAGCGGCTTCGCCTTTCATAATCCCTGTGAAGACCACTAGCTTCTCTCGTTTGTTCAACTTGTCCAACCTTGCGTGGTTTTCGAAATCTCTTATCAGCCGAGATGGGTTGCACTTCATCACATTGCCTTCAAACTTAAAATTTGCGATATTGGATGTTTCCCGAATCAATCTATCGATTTCCGGTTTATTCTCCCTCCAGCTTGTCTTTCATTATTCCCTGGTATTTCAAACAATGCCTGTTTATTTTCCCTTTCCCGGTTCCCCAATCTACCATACTGCACCCTGTCGTTTTGTAGTTGCCCTTGTTGCTGTTACATACGCTGCATTTCGAACCTCATGTCCTGCATCACCATGAACTATTCTCGTATGGTCTCTTCTCCATTGGGTCTTGGTCCGTCTCTTGGTCCAGGCAAACCACGGTTCCTTTCATCGTTAACCTCTCTGTCATTTATTGGCGCACCTGTCAGGGTCGCTATGTGAGCAAGTGCGATATCACCAGTGTATGTTCTGTGTCGCGCTTGCTATCTCACTGGACGACAGATCACGGCTGACACTTGCTTGATGAAGCACAAGCAAAAAAAATATTATATTGTATATGTACTCATAAATGAGTAATCAATTCCACAAGAAAGGTAAGTGATGAATATTGATAAATTGTGATGCACAAAGCATAGAAACAATGCTTATTGCTACCCGGGCTCGGAGATACTCGACGAGGTGCACGACGCAATGGGCTAATTGGAACTGTCCATTTGAACTGCGTGCGCGTTCTTATAGCTGATCGTGTCACTGACGCTTGTCCGTACGGTTAGTTGCGTGTCCGCGTGAGGCCGCTTGGTTTATCGTCCTTTGTCCGCGCGGTCTTATAGTTAATCGTGCTACTAAATTACATCTAGGCGTCCTGTCCAGTGTGTCCATCCGTCCCTGAAGACATTCTATACCTTATATGGAAAATCAAATGAAGTAGATATCAGTATGAATATACTGTCTGTAAATACGCCTGCATTGGTGTAATCACTCATTTTAACAAGAGAGCCCTACATTAGAATCGAAGTATTTTATGATCATGAATTCGTGTCGATTGTTCTGAAATTCGATCAAAGCTGTAGCAGAATCTACAGGCAGTTTATTCTTCCATATGGTAAACTTATGCTGCAACGGGGTGGAATCTGCACTTGTCGTGGTGCAGAAACGGCACCCCGCGCTATTCAAATATGCCCCGCTCCTCGCCCAGCGGCCGGGTTAGTCGCCCAGCTCCCACGAGCAGACGCCGCGCCAAGGGTCTTGGTGGTGACCCCCAGCCGCCCGTACCGGGGTACGGGCCGTCGCTGCTCGCGTAGAGGACGCTTTCCTAGGGCTGGGAAGAGCGGGGGGGAAAGGGGGGTTGCGGGATCTCGTGCGGCGCTCGCGGTCCAACGGTGCGGCTCACGCCGATTGCTGGGGCTCCGTGGTAATCACCACGTGCAATGAGCCCTGGTTATCACGCACTTAAAGCTAACGGACACTCGCAAACGCGGCTACTCAGTAAGCCGAGAAACTGAGGGTTTCTCGGCCGCGGAGAGTGGGGGATTCGGTCGTAGGTGCGAGAGGTTTGTTAATGAAACGCGTGACTCTGAGATTAATAGAGAAAGCCTCTTTATTGAGGTCAAAAACGGCACAAAATAATACACTTGCGTTGGTGGGCCGGTGCCCGCCAACGACTTAAAACGCGCGCACGCGCAGAGGGCCGCTCGGCCGCGGGGCCGAGTATTCGCTCGCTCGCGAGAAGTACAAAAATAGCGCGCGACTTACAATTCGCAGCACGGCTCTCGTTCTCGCCCGCAGGATGGTCGGCGGGCTCGCTGGCTGCTCTCGGCGTCGCTCTTGCGCTTCCTGGCGCACGCGCTCGTGAACTGCCTTGGGGTGCGCGGTCGCGCTTACGCCAGTCGTGGGGCGGGGTGTAGTTGCCCCACGCGCCCGGAGAAAATGCGTTTTCTCTGGGCTGGCGAAGCGCTCGGAGTGTCGCTGGGATTGTGTGGGGACACTCACACACACGCACACGCACGGATAAAGACGGTCGCGTCGCGGCGCGGATCAAGGCGGGTTAACGCGTGCCAATTAGCACGCGGGTCGGCACGAGAGTGAGAGTCCTTCCGTCCTCGCGGGGCTCGCGTGCCGCGCGAGGCGGGAGGTCCTCCCCTCCCTATCTTCTCTCTCGCTCTCTCTCGCGGGACGCGCACCCCCCGAAGGGCTGCGGCGCGTGCCCGCGTCGATCGCGCGATTCGCGCGCTCGCGCTCGCGCTTCCGGCTTGCCACGTGGCAATCGCGCGATAACGAGTGCTCGCGAAGCACTCGTTACAATGCATATATACTTTTTTAGGCAGGGGGGCAGGGGGTAAGTGTAATCATCCGCTACAGATGGTAACGCAGTGAGCTGTGTTTGTTGATCTATGATCTGCTCATTACGTGAAATGCCTCACTTGGGTGGGGCAAGGAAGAGGTGATGATCTTAGGTGTTGATCATCATTAATGTCAAGACTGGGTGGAGGGCCAAACTGAGAGAAGAGAGCAGGCAGTCAAGCCATTACATTTGTGACCACCGAATTCGAGGTCATTATTTGAACACGTACCAGAAGCGCAGAAAGATTTTCAGGAATTGGGGTTTAGTACATATAAAAGAACTATTCCACAAATGGAAAAACCATACTCTATCTATTTTAAGAAATACAAATAGCATACCAGCACATCAAAGAGAATACATTTTTTTGGTTTGCCCTCTTGGCCGTACAGATACAGGTCACGATTATGAACCTAAAACACAAAATCGAAGTACGTTTTGAAGTGAAATGGAGAACTCAGTGATCTTCAACTCATGCTTCATACATGTGTTTACCCTATTGAGAAAAGTCAGAAAATAATCTCCATTCTGAGATGATTTTCCTCTCATTTGATGGAATTTTCCCTTGTAATCTTGTTATAGAAAGATGAACGTTCTCCAAAATAGAGAGAAAATGACAGGAAATACCCGTCGAACGGAGAGAAAGTCTTCCTGAAGTGGAAAAAAAATCTACTCAACATGGAGAAAATATCCTTGCGATATATCAAGAGAATGGAAAAATCCTCCTGAAATGGAGGTGGAATCCTTCCAACATGGACGGAGAATCCATTGAAAATGAACGGGAAATTCCAAAAAATTATAGGGAAATCTCGGCAAATGACGGGGAATTCCACCCAAAATGGATGGAAAATCCTCTCAAAATGGAAGGAAAATCATCTAAGAATGAAAGGACTGTTATGACCCGACCTTGCGGAGGAGAGATATTTGAGTTTCGGGTGGGATGTGTCCGGGGTGTGTCCTTTCGAACTCTGAGATTCAAATCCCAGTTACCTCGTCGAGATTGTAAAATGCGCGTGGACTGTGCAGCAGGCGTTCGCGCTGGAGGAGGGGAGGGCGGCGAGCGGCGTGCGTGACTCTATCAGACTGTAGGACTCTATCAGACTGTAGGAATGGGGGGGGGGGGGCTCGTATGCCACCCATTTTCCTCCTACGTTGCTTCCTAAATCGCGGTGTCGGGTTGCTCGTCCGCCAATTACTCTCTGGATACAGGCCCTACTCCCGCGTTCCTGCTACTCTGCTTCTCGTCGTTCTCAGCGTGTGGGTGAGGAAGGGTGAAGCAAATTGACAACACTGCCTTTGTTGAAACAATAATGACTATTTATTTTATTGATAGCACGGCACACACTGCAACTTTACGCGGCTCGATGGTCGTGGTGCCCGAGAATCCCGTTATCTTACCTGTTCGTGAGGACGGGCGCAATGGCGTGTGTGTTACGTTTGGCGATGGGTAGAAATCTGCCGCGACCGGCCGCAGCTCGCTCTCTTATGCTCTCCGTGACGTCACAGTAATAGGGTCGCGGAACGCTCCTCGGAAATGCTGCGACACTATCCGAGTGGTCGAACAACTCCTTATATGGTCATGACTTTTGATGAGGCGCGGAGTATCAACATGGCGTCAGGGACTACATTTCTTAATTCTACTGTGCAATGAAACTCTCATGCATATATAGATATATATAACTTGGTGTTACATGATTCACTTATTTCTTCTAGTAATGCATAAAAATGTATTGATATTTTTGCCCAAAACATTCACTCGATGAAGAGTGGTTCAGTTCTATTACTATAATGTTTCTATTATTTAGGAATGTACAAATCATCAGTTATAATGATCTCGAGTCATGAGCTCGAGTCATGAGCACTTTCGATCGATGGTACATGCTGCCTGCTTATAGCGGCAGGTTGATTTATTAGGAATGCAAGAATATTTATATGTACTAAGGGGGGTACCCCCCTACTCGCTTCGCTCGCCAACCTCCTACTTTTGATTCGATATTTTAATGTCCACCGAAGAAAAGAATTTACATGGAAGAATAAAGTCAAGATGATGAAATCAAGGTCCCCTGCTTGCTTCGCTCGGTTAACCCCGCCCTCGCTGGTTACCATAGATCTCTATGTACTGCAAATTAGTTGTCTCGCTATATTAAAAGCTGTACCGCCACCGCCATCATTTTGCTCCTTACGATAGCTTCTCACGGCTGCTCCTCACGATTGCTTCTCACGGTTTCTCCTCACGATTTCTCCTCACAAATGCTTCTCATTTTTGCTCTTCAATATTGTTTCACACGATTGCTCCTCACGGTTGCTCCTTACGATTTCTCCTCACGATTGCTCCTCACAATCACTCCTCACGAATACTCCTCACGGTTTCTCCTCACGATTTCTCTTCACAAATGCTTCTCATTTTGCTCCTTATTTTGATCCTTCTCAATAATGTTGTTCGTTATGATAACAAGGTCACAATTTTCACATCACCATAATCAATTTCAAGGATTGATATTCGACACGAATCTGAATCAAGTGGAAATTTAAAAGTTTTGTAAAGTCTTGAAATACTTTAATATCAATCAATTCTGAATTCTGATGTTATTTCTTTAGTAATATTTGATTTGAGCATATGATGCTATACTTATGAGTACCGATTACTTCAAATATTTTCAGACTTTTACTGTTTTTTGAATTGTGATTAAAAAAGATTAGTTGAGTCTCGCTGGTATTCCATCCATTTTATCAGTCAATAACACGTTACAAGACTTTGAAAATTTCTGTTCGATTCAGATTCTTGTTGAACA
Organism: Aphelinus atriplicis; assembly: GCA_020882685.1. NCBI lineage: Eukaryota > Metazoa > Arthropoda > Insecta > Hymenoptera > Aphelinidae > Aphelinus > Aphelinus atriplicis. The sequence continues at coordinate 660,038 of JAJGQD010000010.1, forward strand.
TCAATTTTGAAATTAATTATGGTGATGTTATAATTCGTGACCGTGTTATCATAACGAACAATATTACGGTGAGGAGCAACGGTGAGGAGCAATCATGAGGAGCAACCGTGAGGAGCAACCGTGAGGAGCAACCGTGAGAAGCAATCGTAAGCAGCAACCGTGAGGAGCAACCGTGAGGAGCAGCCGTGAGGAGTAACGGTGAGGAGCAACCGTGAGGAGCAAAATGACGACGGCGGTTCAGCTTTTAATATAGAGAGATATGTATGTGATATCAATGAATCGGTTGTTTCTCAGCATAATGTTATACAGAATGGATATGAGATGAATAAGTCGCCGTGAACATGTTGTATCGGTCGTGATCGTACGTTCTGTTACTTTGCTCTAGAACCCTGGAAAATATACGTATACTGAATTGGTTTGATTTATTGTGAATTTGATCAAGGCCGTTGCAGAATGCTCGTGCAACTCCTTAAGCCTGGAGGCTCACTTATTATTATATTCCTTATCGACTAGGCCAGCCCGCTCATTGTGAAATTCTAGGATAAAACATGAATGGTAAAAACTTATCATGTAATACGCCACGCCCTAGTCATGCTTCGCTCTCAAGAAGACAGAGGGTAACGCAAACATCGTCTGCAGATTATAACGCAGTGTGCGTTTATTGTCTCTCTCACTCGTGTACTCATTCATACAATTACCGTCTCTACACTGGCGAGAAGCTGGGCTACTTGCATTGTTGTTGCTACTCGTGTGGGGCAGCGGGCGTGGTGGAACTGAATCTTTACGGGTCTCTAGGCGGTCGGGCCATAACAGGACTGTTCCGTCGAGTGGAAGGAATTCTCTCCCAGAATGAAGGGAAAATTCCAGCAAGAGACGGGAAACTCCTTTCGAAATGGAGGGAAAATCTCGGTAACCGATGGAAAAATACCTTCGAAATTGAGGGATAATTCTGGCGATCGACAGAGAAACTTTTTTCGAATGATGGGAAAATTCTGTCGGAGTAAAGCAATGTCCCGTTTGAATAAAATTGAGATTTCGTTGAACGAAGAGAAGATCCTCCCAAAGAACAAAATACTATTTCTCAGAATGCAGGGAAAATCTTTCGAATGAGAAGAAAAAATCCTCTTGAAATGAAGGGAAATACCCATCAGTCGATAGAGAAATCTCTTCAGAATGAAGTTATATCTTTCCGGTATGAAAAGGAAATACTCACAAAATAAACGGGGTAGCCTCTATTTCTGGAAACTGTATTTCTCCATTGGGGTTGTCCGGGGGATTTTTCCTTGACTTTCCTTCAATCGAGTCTACTGTTTACTGAATCAATATACGACGAAACAGCCTCCGCTCCCCACTGGTGTTTTGTAGTCGAAGAGTAGGATCCCATCGAGAGAATCGAGTGTAAAACGAGGTCAAGTTCACCGTGTTTCCAATGCAAGAGTGAGAAGCTAAGAATGGGAACAGAAATAGTTCCTGTTCCTGTAGTTAGTTATAATAAACATTTATGATCTTACCGGTAGTGCAGATGGTAGCACAACTATTTTCTGAATAAAGTCGCGGAGCAAATTAGGTGGTATTTGGCATACGCAAACAGTTATACAGTTCAGGCTTTGATTCTCCTCTTATGGGATGTCTAGACCTTCACCAACCAAAGCAAAGCAATTGTAGGAAGTAATCCTCAAGTAAAAAAAATGAATGCATAGATCAAATTCTAGAAAGAATGGGTACTCTTTAAGAAATATAGTGAAAAAACTAAAGGTCATAGCGAAAAGGTAAGTTAACTGGTAAATGAATCGACAAACTGACAATATATTACGGCCTTGCAATGAAGGAGGAACTGTACTGTGAACTGTGAGCAGACATCAAAAAAGCAATCTGTGCCATTTTATACTACTTGTTATCGACCAACAAGCAGCCTTAACATCATTCATACATGAAAGGTCCGAAATCATGGTGCTCTTGGTAAGCTGAAGAGACGAAGGGTGGAGATATGGAAAATTTCCAGCATGATCCTCCTATGTCGAAGGAAGTATCTGGAGCTGTCAAGCCAATATACCAGGAACTGGGCAGAGAAGAACTTCTCATACGTTGCTTAGGTGGATTCACACTTTACTCCAATAAAAGTTTGAATTTAGTTGTGTGGTCAGAGGCACCTGAGCACGTTCCCAGTGACCAACCTGTACGTTAGCGGCTTTTTCTGCTGTCCTACATTTCAACAATTGTTCGAAGAGAATTTAGCGAGTTATGAACCAATCAGGCTTCGCTATTGGATTGAATTGTTACAACTTTTGCACCAAATCCGACGAATCCTGTTTCGTGCTTTCCGAGCGCTCCCTAATCGAAGAGGCTAAACATACTCGAAAAGACGCGATTTCGTCAAGAAAAGATGAGGAGCAAGAGAATCTTTCAGCGAAAGGCCTATTGTATGGAGCCAGCATTGCAGATTAGAGGTAAAGCAAAAATTTGACCGATTTCATAGTACTTGAAACTTTGAACGCGTTTATCACAAAATTCTCTTCTTTGACCTGGCCGTACTGATAGCACTGTCAATTTTCGATCGATTCACTAGAAATTTCGAATAGCTCGGTCACAGTGAGCGACAAAATCGAATGATTTGAGTAGAAAGGTTTATCCATTTAAGGGGTTACATACACCTTAAAATTGAAAAAAATCGATTTTTTTTCTTCCATGTTTTTTTATGTATTTGGATCTCCTCTTTCGAATGCCAAAACCCGTTTTCAAAAATTCGGCGTCCTTAAAAAGTTATGCGAGATTAACTCAAATCATGTTTTGAGGCAAAAACCGCTAAAAATGATGATTTTCAATAACAACGCTGATTTAATTTTTTTTCTCTGCAGAAAAATATTTTATATCAATTTTATAATGCTTAATTATCAAAAAAAATCAATATTCAACTGTAAAAAAAATTTTCTGCCTATTGCCAATCATGATTCAAATTATCACAAAGCATGAGCCTATAGAACATTTATTTAATATAATTCGCAATAAATGACTCGAGTGCCAATGTTTTGTGTTTCCCGCGGCAAGGTCTTGACTATTTTCGGTCAAAGCGATATGTGCCGCCATTTTTAGTGTAAGAATGACAATACTTTATGTGAACAGACCTTCAAAATTCATGTGTGAAAGAACCATGAGTGTGGAATAGCCCTTACTCTCAAGTTTGTTTTGATTATCAACTACCGGCTATTTTGGGGTTAACCTCCCATTTTTTCAAAATATTAACATAGAATAGTACATGTTGCTGAGTCATAAGTAGTAAGTATCTGTTTGGATTCATAATTATTTGAATAAATATTGAAGACAAAAATTTATTAATGATTTCATTTTTTTGTTTTGAAAGCTATGTCAGCACAGAAGAAAAAAAATAGAAGTTCCCCAGTGGCAAGTTGTAATGATGGTGCTAATGTTATTCTAGATGTGATGAGTGCATTTGGTATTATTCCTGGTACGAGTGCTAGTCTCTATTCTGCCAAGAAGAATGAAACTAGGATTCGTGTAATGGATAGTCGAGTGGAGGCATCAACTCTCCAAGCTCGCACGCTGAGAAGACTCAGGCATGGAGTGTCTGATCATTCCTATCAAGCAGGAGCATACTATGGAGCAATTTCAGTAGTGAAGTTATGTGATATCATAAGTGACTGTGATTTGTTCATGAAATTAAACTTTAAAATGTGTTTTTCTCAAAACTGTGATTTTGACATATGTGATGTACTTGCCGTAAGATCCAAAGAGCTGAGGTTGACGTATACAACTTTTGTAAAGTGGATTGAGTTTGTGACATCAATACTCATATCCGGAACCTCAGTCGCCAAGATCCAAACAAGTTTGACCCCATAAGCGTGTGACCAAACCAGTGAAATAGCTGTTTTCTTGATTTTTCATCATTGTATTCGATAAGCCTACAGACTTGGGTGGTCAAACTTGATTGGATCTTAGCGACTGAGGTTCCGGATATGAGTATTGATGTCAGAAACATAATCTATTTGGCAAAAAAAGTATACGTGGACCTCAGCTTGCTGGATCTTACGACAAGTGTGATATTAGAGTTAATACAGATATATAGCTATATAAAATATTCCAATGCACTTTTGAGATATATTTTCTGTCGAAAAGTTTCAAATTAGTGTACAGAATCTAGAAAAAAAATTTGTTTGAAAAAAAAATTGAAAATAGTTATTTTTTTCTGTTGTACAAGAATCATTAATTTTAAGGTGTATGTAACCCCTTAAAGTCGGAGCCTATTTTGCAAGAGAATCATTTAATAACGGAGAGATTGCTTCGAAACAGATTTGAATGAGAAGTCTGATGAACTATCAAGCCCTATGGTTGTAATCAATTTGATGTTATGAAGACCTTGTTCATCCCGATCAGAAGCAACTGATTTGCCTTTTTACTGCTGTCTGCAACATTGACTCAAGCGACACTCTGACACCGATTTCATTTCTTTGTGTACATCATTGGTTGTATAGGAAACATTCTCCACACGATCGAAATGTGCTTCAAACCGCAATAACTTGTTATGTAAACAAACTCAAGCAATCAGAGTATCGAATCAAAACAATGCCCTTCTGCTATATATTTATATATATACATATATATTGTCACGGGCGAATAATTACATTATCATGCCCTGTGAGATCTCTCCCCATACCAATATGGTATATTCAAATATTTACTTGAATCTGCACCATACCATCAATTCACGTATTTCTCTCAACGCATACATTGAAACACCAATTCTGACGTACGTACTTCACGCCCACGCATCGACATGTTTCAATTTTTCACGATGAAGAATAAAAATGCTCAAGCAGCTCTATCGATCCGTATTATTATAATTTTCATCACGAAGCTGATTCATGGATTTTTTCAATGATATATCTTGTACATCTTTCTGAAACTGGGCTTTTCCCGCATTTCACGCCCACGCATCAATTTTTCCAAAGTTTTAGTCATGGATATGAAAGCCTATCCGATGATATTTCGATCGGTGACACTTGAAATCGCACCATATCATAATTTTAGGTATTTTTCTCAACGCATTAAAATCACAAAGTGAACCACCAATTCTCAAGAATAAATTCTACGCCTACGCATCGACATATTCCGATTTTTCTCGATGAAAAATGAAGATGCTCAAGCAGCTCTATCGATCGGTATTTTTAGAATTTTCATCACGAAGCTGATTCATAGATTTTTTCAACGGTATATCACGTACATCTTTCTGAGAATGAGTTTTTCCCGCATTTCAAGCCCACGCATCAATTTTTTTAAAGTTTTAATTGTAAATGCCCGACCGTTATTTAGAGGGGCGATTGGGCAAAATACCCCTATATTGATGAGAATGTTTGTTATTCGAAAGTGTCGCGATCCGTAATTCGTATGTAAGACCGCTCGGTCACTTACATATTCCTAATCCGTCCGGCGCTTGATTGTCCTTGGCTAGAGCTTGGCACCGTGGCAGCCAAGTAGTCCATGGCGCGCTGGGCTGTATATACACTTCCGTTCCGGATGGATGTGTGGTGTGAGGGAGGGTGTTGCAAATGAACACCTTCAAGTGCACTAGCACTAAACTTTATTATGTTACCAAATCCTATATTCAACACTTGATTCCGCGTGGTTGGATTGTTCCATAAAATTCTGTTCTTCGGAAATAGATGTAATTATGCTACGCGTTCGCGGGGGAGCTGCGCCGCTCGCGTGCTTCATGTCCGGCCACCCGTGTGGCATCCGTGATTATCACAAATCAACTCCGTCGTGTCCGGCGCGGCCGCTTCTTTGATAAGCGTCGAGACGTCACGTCAAGATGCGCTCGCAGGGCGCGAAGTGCGGGCGCGAAACGGTTGGGAAGCGCAGCTGCACTACGCGAGAATTACCTCTCCCTCATGGAGTGATAACAAGCTCGCGTGGCTCAGGATCTTTCCTCCGTTTACACGCACGGATACATAAGACTACGAAGCGCGCTCGCTTCGTGACAAATCTATGTATGCGTTGCAAGGCGTATCGGCTTACTTATACATGTCATTCAATTATTTCACATCGCACTTATTAACCTGGCGAAACGTTATTGATAAGACATTCCATTCGCTCATGGCACACCGGCCTGTCTCCGATAAAAATATATCAATATAGATAAATTCTGATCTGGCCAGATCAATTCTTACTTCCTATAGCAAACAATTCCAGTTGCATTGCATGCAGGGTTTCATACATCCAGTGGCACGCTAGTGCCACCACTTGGCGAGTAAAGCCAGCTGGTGGCAGCGTGACACTTATACATTAAGATTGGGTCATGGATTTTTCAATTCCACGAAATAACCCAGATAGGCTCAATCCGGTCTGATAATCTTGTAGATTGCTCAATAAAATCGAAATTCCTCCACCTCATAGCTTGATTTGTCTCCCGAAAGATACGTTTTTCTTGTAAAGAGTCTTGATTTGTAGGTTGAATTCAGAAAATATTTTCGTTTCAATTTTCTTCCAATCAATCTCGAACTCGATTACGACCATCGACTGCGAGACATATCGCATTGACTCGAACTCGCTTGTATATATATATATATACAAGATTGCACGTCTGCTGTAGTCTCCTACGGCTATCGGCTATATTCTATCATCATACAACATGTATACCTATATGTTGTCGAAAACGAAATCGGGACGCGAGTGCAGTGAACCGAACGTGGTGGACGTCGCCTGAGCAGTTGTGATTTTGAAAACTTGATTAGAATAGGCTAACCTTCTTGCTATTTCTTCAATTCGTCCATTCAAGGTAAACAATTATTGTTGTTGATTCTTTATTAATCATGTTGTTGGAAATTTTTAGGTTGTTTTACTGATACTAGTTTGTATTATTAGTTTATATAGTTCTTTATAACTTCATAGTTTATGAGCAGCAACATTATTAATTTTTATTTCTAAGTGATTTTGATCATCAATATTTTCAATATTTGTTGCATTTTTTAATGTTTTCGTCATTTTTCTTCATGTAATTGCATACATCAGTATCTATTCAATGTTTTAGTTTTTATATTATTTTTATATCTCTTTTTTTTCCTTAGAATCAATCTTCCTTTTCTATACATCAACGTGTGTAACAGTTCTGTTGGATGGTTACGGAGAACGTACGCAAAACCAAGAGAGTGCTGTGTCACTTCCAACTAGGCGTAAACTTACAAGGGGACACCACAGTCTCCGGGTCCTGTAATTTTACCAAACCTGTTTCAATGTGCTCTACACCACATACGTATAGACTCATTTCAGGGATTTTGACTAATGGGGCTCCTTGTTGGAGTTATGGATACATCGAGTTTCAGGAAATACTGATATCTCTAGGTTTTTGCTTTCTCAAAGAGAAAGCTTTGTAATGGGGCAAAAATCGACCCACCGAATCGGACCTCGGGACCTCGATTTTCGTAATCTACGGGTCGAAAAACATGGAAATCCAAAAGTGTCTGTACGTATGTATGTATGTATGTATGTATGTATGTATGTATGTATGTATGTATGTATGTATGTATGTATGTATGTATGTATGTATGTATGTATGTATGTATGTATGTATGTATGTATGTATGTATGTATGTATGTATGTATGTATGTATGTATGTATGTATGTATGTATGTATGTATGTGTGTTAACGTTTTTTTTCGTCCACGATAACTCTCGAAGAAATGGTCCGATCTTCTTGAAATTTTGCACACAGGTTAGTCGCGGCAAAATCTCGGCCGAGTTCAATTTTCAGCAAATCCGTTGTTTATTTCTCTAGCAACCGTTGCTAAGGTGTAAAATTTTTCGTTTCTTTTGTCTAGGATAACTTTCGAAGGAGTCGTTCGATCTTGCTGAAATATCGCACACCGGTTAGTTGTGGCAAGATCTATCACGAGTTCAATTTTCAGCAAAATCCGTTGGTTATTTCCTTAGCAACCGATTCTAACGTGTTTTCTCACAAATCCTTATGAGTGCTCATTGGGGCAAGCCGGAAAATGAGTTTTAAGTCACACTCGATGGCCAAGGACACTGAATTGTTCTATTTTCTTCATAGCAACCGTTGTTTACTTCCCTAGCAACCGTTATGAAGGTTGGAAATTATTAATTTAAGACCTATTTCCATCATTTTCGCAAAGAACAAAATCTTCCCAATTAGCTCCTTAGCAACCGTTGTTCATCGCCCTAGCAACCGTTGCTAATGGGGACAAAAATTGATGTAAGTTTCGTTTCCAGTATTTTCAACGTACTATAGAGAAAATTGGGAAAATTTGGTGTCTTTTGCCGTCGAAAATGATCAAAATGAGTCTTCAAGTGTGCTAAATACGGACTTAAGGGCAGTGCGGATCGATTTTGACCGCCATTTAACCGTATGACAGTCACAAGATGAACTGATCGAAAAATTATGCAGGTCCAAATGTCTCGCATCGTGTAGAACCTAGAACAGTTTGCTTTGTTGCATTTGATCAAATAATAAGAGAACCCGGGCAGACATCAACACTCGCAACATAGTTTGGTCAATTGAAAAAGAACGACACTTTACACAGTCACAAAGATACGAATTGAATTGATTAAATAATTTTTTTGTAATTTTTGAAAAATAGATGATAGTATCTACGTTAGTGGAAACGTGAAGATACAGGTTTGGGACGCGTTTGTGGGAGATGTTGAAGCCTCTTTGAGAAAGCAAACTGCTAAGGCACTTGGCAGCGGTTTTTCACATTTATGACATTGCTCGCTGACTCATCGAGTGAGCTTGTCTAAGCTTCTATACGCATTTTTCACACTAGAATCATGAATTCTACATGCTTCCCTACTATCGATAGCATTTTCACTCTTTATCATCATCTAATTTGTCACTAGTTCACATGTTATCTGAAATTCAATAGTATACGATAAATAGATTATTCAGCTACAGCTGTCCAAAACACATCATCAACATGTCTCACTCATTGTACATTACTCTTAATTGATATGTTGTATCAGCGCACACTTCTCAACATTACAAATAATGCTATTTGATCACACGCATTATTCAATGAACTTCCAATAAGCCCTTAAATCAGTTGACGACAATCATTTATTACTGTTATATCCTAAGTAATATAGGGAAATAGATTCATTTCAATGTTGAATAATCTGAAAACAGTAATGAATGATTGTCGTCAACTGATTTAATGGCTTATTGGAAGATTATTCAATAATGCGTGTGATCAAATAGCATTATTTGTAATGTTGAAAAGTGTGCGCTGATGCAACATATCAATTAAGAGTAATGTACAATGAGTGAGACATGTTGATGATGAGTTTTGGACAGCTGTAGCTGAATAATCTATTCATCGTATGCTATTGAATTTCAGATAACATGTGAACTAGTGACAAATTAGATGATGATAAAGAGTGAAAATGCTATCGATAGTAAGTAGGGGAGCATGTAAAATTCATGATTCTAGTGTGAACAATGCATATAGTAGCTTAGACAAGCTCACTCGATGAGTCAGCGAGCAATGTCATAAATGTGAAAAAACCTAGAGATATCAGTATCTTCTGAAACTTAATGTATCCATAACTCCAACGGAAGGCCCTATTAGCCTAAATTCCTGAAATGGGTTTATACGTATGTGGTATATAGCACATTAAAACAGGTTTGGTAAGAATACAGGACCCGAAGACTGTGTTAGATAGATAAGGAACGAGCTACAGCAGTGAAGGCAGAGACGCTCTCATACAAATCTCAGATCAAGAGGTTTGAACTAACCTATATTTGGAACTTCCTTTTGCTTCCTTTGAAGCAATCAAACTTGTTGGACAGCAATCAAAAGTGAGTGTTTTCATTTTGTTGTAAATCTGTAAAAATCATCTGTATAACCTCTAAAAGATTGGACTGCTGGAGAGTTTGCTCCTGAAGTCAGCTTCTGAAAAGTCCACTCTTGATATAGGTATACAGACAGATATGCACATCAAAAATACTTGAGTATCAATATTTTTAGAAACATTTTAGTAAAGACATTTCTTTGTTCCAGACAGTATCATCCATTCAACAACATGATTGACGATATTTCAATCTATACTCTGCCAAATAATCAGCCAATAGTTCAGCTAGAGTGTGAAACAGCATTCAATGCTTTGTCTCCAAAAGAAAAGTTGTATGCACACTACTTCAGCCAAGCTGCATGGAACGGGGGTTTCATCGTGTTTTTGCAAACGTCACCTGAATCGCCAGGCGTTTGGAGATAATGAAATTATACCCAATCTGCCCAAGGAAAAGTTCGAATCTATCATCAAGGAATCCAAAGCTTACAGAAAAGATTCAGCTAGTTTACAAACATTTTGGGACAAAGTAAAAAATGCTACATATTTTCTTGAAGACAAATTCATAAGCTTAGGATTAGGAAGTAAAGACATTTCTACGTACTTTTCTACAAATTGAATCTGAAGATGATGCAGAACTTATCAATGAGTATATGCAGAGTAAGATACTAGAGTCTTACAATACTAGATGTTTCAAGACAGAAGAAAAAGGTGATAATTACAAATGTAAATACGAGATAAGATTAGCATCGACTGGAACTAGTGATGATCCTAAAGTCACGTTGCCTGAATCATTTTTTAAAGATGCCAAGTTTAAGATTACTCGAGGGGATTATGATTTGATTCTTTTATCTATTGTTGAGAATTTGAAAAAAAGCTAAAGAACATGCAGCTAATGAAACCAAAGTGATCATGCTTAGTAAATATATTGACTATTTTGTAACTGGTTCACTGGATGAACACAAGAATGGTTCTAGATATTGGATCAAAGATAAAGGACCGGTTGTTGAAACTTACATAGGTTTCATTGAATCGTATAGAGATCCAACCGGTCAGAGAGCAGAATTTGAAGGCTTTATAGCAATGGTAAACAAAGTTATGTCTCAAAAATTTTTAACTCTGATTGACAATGCAGAAAAGTTTTTATCTCTACTACCATGGGGTAAAGATTATGAAAAAGATCAATTTCTGAGACCTGATCTCGGGATCTGGGATCCTTGCAGGTATTAATATACCAAATTATGATGAAATCAGGCAATCGGAAGGATTAAAAAATGTATCACTGGGTAATTTTATCCCAGCTTCTATGAAACAAGATGTGATATCTTTTGTATCAGGAGAGGATCAAGAACTACGTAACAAATATAGAGTTGCCAGCTTTGAAGTTCAAGTCGGTCTCTATGAGCTGCTTGGTCGTGGAAAATTATTCAGAGAAGAAGATGATGGCAAACTAAATTTTGATCAAAGTAAAGTTAAAAATCCAATTACAGGTGAGTCAATTACTAAGTATTATTCAGGAGGAGAACATATGATTCAGTTTTTGGATCAATGGGATCATCTTATGAAGAGTGTAGGGCTGAAGCTGTTGGCCTATATTTAAGTTTAGATGAAAAAGTACTCAAAATATTTGGCAACAATGGTCTTGAGGCAGATGATGTCAACTATGTGAATTGGCTGTCATTATTGTGTAATGGTTGTTCTCGAGCTTTGGAGATGTATCAACCTTCAACAAAAAAATGTCTGCAATCCCATTCACGAGCTCGTTATGTATTACTCAGAGTTTGCTTTGAAGCTGGAGAAGACTTTATTCGAAATGGAAGAACAGAAGCTGGTAAGAATTTGAGATTAACAGTTGATCGAAGTAAAATACAAACTGTTGGTAAGAAAGCTATTGAAGACTTTCTAAAGCAATTGCAAGTGTATAAGAGTATTTCAGATATCTAGGGGGCCAAGAAAATGTATAATGAAAATAGTAAAGTACCCGGAAGTGGTGTTTACCCATGGGCTAAATGGAGGGACATTGTTTTTGCATATAAACAACCAAGAAAAATATTTGTCCAATCCAACACAACCGTTGATGGTATGCAGAGCTATTATTCTAAGAGTTTATCTGCTCACAAATATATGTTTCGATACAAATGATCATATTCAATAATTTTCTATTGCAGGATCAGGAAACGTTGTGTTGAATAATTACGAGTCTACTTTCAAGGGAATGATTCAGTCATGAGTTGACAGATTCCCATCTTCTGAATTTTTCTGAAAAACTCTTGAAGCATACAGAGAAAGATCAGGAGTACTTTATAACTGAAGAACTGAGAAATTAATTACTTATACAGGAGATTTTATATTAATTGAAAAATACCTTGACTTCAATCGTACTAAATGCATTTATTTTTATTTTATATATTTAATGCAATCGTTCATAAGTTCAAATATTATGTCCTCAGGAGGTTGGTGGTTCTAATTCACCTTTGGAAGTATAGAATTTTTTCTCTTGCAATCTCATTTTGCAATGAGTATGGTATGGTTCACAAAGATCGAAAATTGAATTGTTCATGATAGAAGCTGTTGTAATTATGATGAATTAAATTATAGAAACTTATAGATTTACTTTGAAGGTATCAACAACAAGCATTAAATAATTATAATTTTATGAGAATGATTTCTGACAGTAAAGTGAATTTTATTATGTAGATCATGAAGAGATATTATTATATTTGTAAATGACACGAGTTCATTTCTAAATATTTTCTTTCAGCATTTGAGTATAAGACGTAATGAAAGATTTTGATATGATAGTCTTGAAGTATGTTTTTCTGGTGATAAGAGGAATATTATGAATCAAATAGTTGAATAAAAATGAATAACTTATAGCGATCATATATGTGTCTCTCCATTAAAAGTCAATCCATTTCTTTGCCCACATTCCCACTAAAACTTAAAAACATCAGAAAAAAATTACACTAAAAATTAGCGGGTAAAATTGAAGATGGTGCTCAGCCCCAAAATTCTGAATAGAGTCGGGATTCTCGGTGGCAAAGATAAAAATTGATTGCGAAAAATGTTATTTTTTTTATCTTTAATTTTTTGATCGCATATAATGTGACAAAAACTAGTATTTTATTTTTTTTTTCGGAAAACTTGTAGGAGGCGCGATTTTTAAAATGAATTTTGAGAAAGGAACAAACAAATTATTCTGATCTAAGAATTATAAATTAAAGAAATGTACCAAGTCTCTGGGGAGTAAACAACGATTCTATCCATTATATACCAGAACTACCCAAATCTGAGCATATGAAAGTGAAGAAATCAATTCATATATTTATCTTGGCAAGTTCGAATAAATCTCACCCTTTTTGCTTCTCACAATCACTTCTATAAGTTCACGTATCCTGAGAGATCCTGAGATTCGTTTTGAAATCCTATATCATTTTTTTCATTGCTCAATATCAAAAGTATTCCCTATGTAAATCTAACACATTTAGCTTTTGACTAATACTTCCATGAGCTCATGTATTCTCAGATTCGTTTCAAAATGTTTATAGAATTTAATAATATGAAACCTTTCTGATGAATGAATACATTCATGTATTCATATTGCTATATTGAATTTGAAATCAAATACTATGATGAAAATGAAACGATTTTCTAGTAAGTGTATTCCATCTCTAAGAGTATCAAATATTTCTAAAGAAAAGTACGACTTTGAGGAAGTAAAGAGTGGTTCTAAGAAGGTATATTCCTTTTGTATTTTGTTTTTCTTATGTCAAGCTGACATTAACACTTTCAACATCACTTTGATCAATTTTTCATACTTCAAGATTCGCTTCAACCTTTCATATCTTTTATTTTTTTATAATAATAACATACGGTATAACAATCGAAACTAATTTAATAGTATTCTTGTGAATGAATTTCAGATTGAAAAGTATCAAACCTTTCTGAAGAAAGATATAACTTTCTGACGAGTAAAGACTATAAAATACTGGTTCTACGGTATACATTGAATGCCAGAATTACTTAAATCTGAGCATATGAAAATACAGAAATCTATTAATATTTGTTCTGGCAACTTCAGATACATTTTATCTTTTTAGTTGCTTACAATTATTCTTATAAATTCACGTATTATAAGAAACAACTCAAAGTATCAGTACGTATCTCAAAATATCTCTAATTCTAGTCAATATAATAAATTTACTAGCAATATATTGTAAAAATATTCTTTAGATGTATTATATAATCTTAAGAGTATCAAACTTCTCTGAAGAAAGGTACAAATATCTCTGACGAGTGAAGAATAGTTCTATAAAAGCATGGGTGCGAAAACCAAGCTATGAAAATAACGGGATCAATTCATTTTCTAGCAATTTCACATTGATCCTCTTTCAATATGTGCTTTCATTTCTTTCTACACTTACCCTAATAAGATCACGGGTTCTAGAATTCTTTTTCAAATTCTGTATGAATTTTCAGTATCAAAAGTATCAAACCTTTCTGAAGAAAGGTACAAATATCTGATGAGTAAATAGTAGTTCTACGATAATTATTTAGAAATTCAGAATCCAAGCTATGAAAGTATCGAGATCAATTCATTTTCTGGCAAGTTCACACTGCTCCTCTTTTCAAATCCTTTGAATCATACATACATTTCCCTTGCAGTGACATTTCTGGAAATTCGTTAATAATATTTGTTACTTAATATTATTATTATTATCATGTATTCTAGTAAAAGTGGATTTCAGTCTCAAGAGTATAAAACCTTTCTGGAGAAATGTAAAAATCACATATTCTAATATCCGTTTTCGAATTCTATTTTGAATTAAATAAATACAATTAAAATAAATTATTATTATTTTATGATTTCTAGTAAATGCTTCCAGTCTTAAGATTACCAAACCTTTCTTAAGAAAGGTACAAATCTCTGACGAGTAAGGAATAGTTCTAGAATAGTCATATCTGTGTAATATTGGGATAAATGAATGAATGAATTAATTCCTAAGCTATTGAAACTATAAAAACGTTAACAGTCCATATTAACATATTCTGATATGAAACAATGAAGACCTTCCAAGGATCTATCGATCACTCAGACCCAAATTTGCATCTTACAATTATTTCAAAGTTTTTTCTTATGGCATATCGGCTAAGAAAAAAAATCCAAGTTGCATTTTCACATTTTCCACGCCCACGCATCAATATTTCGAATATTTCAATACGAAACATTAAAGCGCAGGCAATTCCCTTTCGATCCGTCTTATCCATTTTCATGCAAAGTAACTCCTTCATTGATATTTCTTTACATGAAAATTACGGGAGGATTAGCTTTATGTTAGAATGTAGATTATCACGGAACGCGGTAGTGTTCCATGCGTCAAGCAAAAGACACCGCACTATATAATGTTTGATATTGCACGGTCGATTTTTACATTGGCATTAATTTAGCCAAAACGACATTTTTTGGATGCGAAACAGGATTTCATGATCATCTAGCATCCCAATTGATCGATTGACAAAAAGAAATACTCAAAAACTCGTTTGCAATAATGAGTTTGGAGTACCGTGTCAAGCGAACTACTACTTTTTTCTCCCGACCAGATTTTTGTTTAGATCTATTTTTCTTACCACTCGGAAGTTAGCCGCGGTAGCCTGATGAAGCAGCTATTTTCACGCATAGTAAGAGGTACATATATGGTCCAGAACGCCAACGTAACAACGTTTACATGCTCTTGCTTCCCGCGTAGATTTGAAACCATGGGAAAATTTTTGAAAATGAATTGTTAATGTATAATTAGAAAGAATATGGGAAAACTATTAGCCGTGTCCCATAGATTCCACGAAAAGTACTGCAGAGTTTTTCAAACTCACAGAAGATAAGACAAAACATATCAGAATTTATTCCATGATTTTTTATAATTTAATTGATTTTACATGGGCGAATGGTGATTTAGGATGCCGATGTCGGCGTATCGACTGAAGTTTTATTTGAATATGTATAAGGATAAGGACCCAAATACCCGAAAATGTCCAGGTGGCTAGGGTAACCGATGGCAGTGTCCAGAGGGTGCGCTCCTGGAATTTTTGCTTAGGGACGCTCACCCTGGAACCAAACGATGTCCAGGTAGTCAGGGTACTCGATGACGGTGTTCTAAGGGTGCGCTCATGGTATTGTCGTTGAAGTAGCTTACCCTGGACTCAAACGATGTCCAGGTAGTCAGGGTACTCAATGAGGGTGTTCCAAGGGTGCACACCAGGAATTTTTGTTTGGGGAAGCTCACCCTGGTCCCAAACGATGTTCAGGTAGTCAAAGTAGTCAACTTCCTCGAACAAAAATACTAGAAGCGCACCCTTGGAACACCGGCGTCGAGTACCCTGACTACCTGGATATCGTTCGGGTCCAGGGCCGATTTCCCCAAGCAAAAATACTAGGAGAGCACCCTTCAAACATCGTCATAGGTAACGCTGACTACATGGACATCGTTCGGGTCCAGGGTCAGCCTCTCCAAGTTAAAAGACCAGGATCGCACCCTCGAAGGACACTCCATCGGCGACCCTGGGTACCTGGGCAGCAATTGACGCCACTTGATAGGCATTTTCAACGTCTTATATGTATTTTTGGCTGCTGAATCCGAATCCGAGGTCCGTTTAGCTCCATCACCCCTGCGTTTAGCCAGAATCTCAAAAATATGGCGGACGACATATCGATGAAATCGATATTTTGCAAAACAAAAAATTCTATTCTATTCTACATGAAAAAATAAAAGAGAACTGTCCTTAGCGATTTTCCGATTCGTCGCATACTTTTTGGGTAAAAAAATTCAGAAAGTTTGACGGCTAGTGAGCCGTTTTGAATTGGAAAAACATCAAGAACAGTTTCTATCTAATTTTTCACATAAAATCTGAAAAAAATTTCTGTTTTGCAAAATGATGATTTTTAAAATTTTTTTTGAGGTAATGTCTAAACGCAGGGGTGATGGAGCTTAACGGGACTCGGATTCGGATTCAGCAGCCAAAAATACATAGAAGTAGGGTGGTCCAGTCTCTGGTTCAAATTTTTATTTTCTTTTGTGGAGCTGTGTCATGGATTTCATTTTTTTTAAGCAATATAAGAGATAAACTAATTCTGCCACATGCTTGATGCTACATTTTTATTTTTTTTTTAAATATAATACTAGCCAGAATAACTCACTCGCTGTCGCTCGCTCGTGTCTTCAATTTGCTCCATCATGAATATAGGTAGATGATGGAATTTTTATTGCACTTATTGGTAGATAATTCAAAGTATCTACGGACGCTTTTACATCACCATGTATTTCACCTCTAGGCTATCAAAATTGAGGTCCCGATGTCTGATTCGAGATGTCGATTTTTACCTCATCCAAAGCTTTCTCTTTGAGGAAGAAAAACAACATAATCAAGAATAGATTTTGTTATCTAAATTATATTGAAATTAATCCGTACACAAATTATCATTCCTATAATTTGCTCTTGGGAACAATGTTTTGTTAGAGTATTTTGAAATCGGGTCTGGCAGATCGATAGAGGAGCACGAGCTTTTTCATAATGTAAGGTGAAAAATTAAAAAAAATAGACGCGGGGGCGTAATCTATGTCATAGGAAATTATGCATAGTCGAATTTTTGTCATACGAAAGATTTTGGAATAATAAACAACTTGGAACATGATGAACTGGAGGATATTCGGTAAGATGGGTCGAAAGAGGAGGTCAAAAGCTACAATTTTATTTAGCTATGTGTTGGAAGAATCGATATTGTGAGGGCGTATTGACCATGAAAACAATTATTTGACGTTTGATTCCAGGATACCGTTAAAAAAATAATATGAATGGGTTATCTATTCAAAGTCTGATTCTGCAGATTAATAGAGTAAAATGAGCGCTTTCATAATCTGAGGTGGAAAATTAAAAAAAATAGACGCGGGGGCGTAATCTATGTCATAGGAAATTATGCATAGTCGAATTTTCGTCATACGAATGATTTTGAAATTATAAACATCTTGGAACATGATGAATTGGAGGATATTCGGTAAAATGGGTTGAAAGAGAAGGTCAAGAGCTACAATTTCATTTGACTATGTATTGAGGAAATTGCTATTGTGGGGGCGTATTGACCGTAAAAATAATTATTTGACGTTTAATTCCAGAAAAACGTTGAAAAAATAGTATGAATCGGTTATTTATCCAAAATTAGATCTTGCAGATTCATAGAGGAAAATGAGCGCTTTCATAATTTAAGGTGAAAAATCCAATCAATAGACGTGGGCGCGTAATAGACGTCATAGAAAACTTGCCGTGTCGCCGAAAACCATTTTTCTCCAATTTTCTATTTGATAAACAACTCAGAAAATAATGATTTGAAGAACATGTGGTGTGATGGATTGCAAGAGAAGATAGAGGGCTATAATTTATATGCATCATGATGTCGATTGATATCTATTTACAATAAATCAAAAGTACAACTTATTAAAACTGAATTGAATATTGAAGTTTATAGAATATTTTGTAGATTTTTCAATTAAAATTCACACGAAAGACTCGAGCGAGCGAGAGCGAGCGAGAGATTATTGTTAGTGATGATGAATTTTCGTCAATCATTGATTAATATCTATGAGAAAAAATATATTTTGTACTAAGGTAGGTGTACCCAATATGCGCCATTCGTATGTCATATATACGCGCGTTTAGAGCATCACCGCGGCACAGGATCTCTTGTCGGCAATACTAAATAATGAGGAGAGAAAATATCTTTACCGATCCGGAACGCTTCCACTAACTTGTTAGAGCTCGTTATCTCCATTTCTTCTCCAACTTTGATTCTCGGTCTAATTTTATTCAGGTAAGTGCAAATTTTTTTAATACCTTTAATCCGGGCCAAAAAAATCGAGGGATATATCGTTCGATCTATTGACATCCCATCTACATTATCCAATTTTCTTTTCACCGTACGCCCTTTCTATCAACCGTTCCAATAGCTCTTCGTTATTTTCTTAAATGTACTCAATATGCACCGCCCCTGGATTTTAGAAATTTCATGACTATTCTCTTGTTCTAGCTGCTACATTCAACACATTGATGGTGAATAACCACCAACCATGGTAGAACGGAAATTTTGTTTAAGCTCTGGAGCAGATCAAGAAAGGCGAGATATGGCAGAGGATATATAAAATACCTCGTCGAACATCAATCGCAAAAATTCACTAAACAGTAATGCAGTTGTACTCACTTCAGATACTGGCAAATGTAAAATTGTAACTAGGAAAAGGCGAGCTGGTTCAATTCATAGAGATATATTTCTGAGTAGAGTATTAACACAGTATGAAAATTGAACAAAGTATGAATCTAAATTTTGAATATGGATAATTCAATAAATCGATGACTGTAATTTAATTTTGTTTTCATAGAATGAAATTAAATACAAGACTTATTCAGGAGATATAAATGTACAATCATATTCAAAATATTCTAAAAAGAATGCTCATGGATTTGAGAGACTAATATTGGGAATGAATGTTGCATAATTCAATTTTATTGATCCAAAAATAACGTTTTTTCATGAATTTTATCTGAAAACTTGATCTGATTTAGCTTGTTAAAAGTTCATATAGACTATGTGATATGGTTGAATCAAAGACAAAATCTATTTTTCAATAAAATGATATCAGAAATATACTCTTCTGTTTGTATTTTATTTATTTCAAACATGCTTCATGCTTCAAACTGGATAAAAAGAAGTATTTTCAGGGTGGCGCCATATTGAGTACACTCAACATTTATTGCCGAAATTTTTTTTAAATGCTGTGTCTCAGCGTAGAACTGTTCAAGTTAAATGAGCTCATTTCGAAGGTATTGAGTTTTCATTTGACGCGGTGTAGTGACCTTTCTCGCTCAGGTGGCGCATATTGGGTACCTTATATTGCATCTTATTACTATATTGCAATTTAATAACTTTCGTCATAAAAACATGCAAATTTCTCATGAAATTAACGCTCACGCGACGACATTTTTCAATTTTTCACGATAAAAACGGAAAGTACTCAATCAGCTATATCTATTCGTCAGATCAGAATTTTCACCACGACGCTGATTCATAGATTTTTTGACGATTTTTTGACGATTCATGTGGCTCAGCTGGCTAAAAATAAATTTTCTACATATTTCTCGCCCACACATCAATTTTTCTAAAATTCTCACCATGGATATGAAAGCCTATTCGATGTTCTTTCGATCTGACATATCCAAAATCGCACCATATCATAATCTCACGTATTCATCTGAAAGCACAAAAATCACAAATTAAACCACCAATTTTCAATTACATACTTCACGCCCACGCATCGGAAAATTTATATTTTCCCCGACGAAAACTGGAAGCGCTCAATGAGTTCTATTGATCCGTCAGATCAGAATTCTCATAACTACGCCGATTCATAGAGTTTTCCAACGATTTATGGAGCACAACTTGCCAAAAGTCAGTTTTTCACCATTGATATGAAAGCCCATTCGATGTTTTTCCGATCGGACATATCTGAAATCGCACCAGATCATAATCTCAACTTTTTTTCAGGATGTACAATGATCACAAAGTGAACCACCAATTTTCAAGTACATACTTCACGCCCACGCATCAATATTTTTAAATTTTCCATGATGAATAATTAAAGCGATACCAAAGAGAACGCAACTTGAATTTCACCATTTTTAACGCCCACGCATCGATTTCTTCGAGAATTTTAATATGGAACATGAAACCGCAGGCGATTTCCACTCGATCCGTTCTATACGTTTTCATGGAAGTCAATTCCTTCATTGGAATATCTTCACATGAAATTTCCGGGAGGATTAACTTTATAATATAGATATAGATAGATATAGATATAGATGATATTATAAAAAATATGGGAATTCCTGACAAATCAAGGCAATATGTAAATCTATAAAATTTATCTCCAAAGAAGGTCCATGTTAACGACAAATATGTTCCGTGTTCTGTTGTTGAATAAATTCTTAAACAACTGATTTTTTTTGAGTTGGTAAAAATTTGAAAATGTCGGTTCCATCTTCGTCTATTTCAATGCATTTGAAATAATAATTACAGAATATGAAGCCTTCTTTCTGCTTCATGTTTCTCTGCAACGAATTTCAAACTGATTAATTTTGTATAAAATGATATTAAATATATTGATATGGATACAGTTACACAATTCTGATTATTTTGTCAATGGTGAGACGAGGAAACATTGAAATAATGCATTGAATGCCAAGATTCCAACTAGTATGATTATCTTACTACAGAATGAATATTTTTCAAATTACACTTGATTCTCGTAGTTGCTGATTTCAAGATGGGAAAGTACTCAAATCACAAATTCATGTTAAGTACTCAAGGTAGTTCCAACAGTTGGTGTCCTATCATCGTCGGGGCCCAATAGGGTGCTTTGTATTTTCTATGAATTTAGCCAGTCAAATGAGTGGCTATCATATCTGAATTATATTTTAAACCACTCAGCGTAGAAAAAAAAAACCATAACAGACAATCAAAGAAATTTCCTGAGACTTTTAATTGGCACCCTTTTTGGGGCGCTATACCTTATAGCTAGGTTCTGGGAGATGACGTACTCTTATATTTTTTCCTGTCCCCGTTTCATTCTTTACCAATACTATTCTTTATGGCATTCCGATAAACTAGAGAAAAACCAATATTTCACATTTTTTTGGTCAAGTTCCATAAGTGATTGCTGAGGAACTCTATTGAAAATGTGTCAGTTTCATAAGACACCATGTTAAAGTGGACAGTTTGGAGGAATTTTTTACTCGAAAATAAAGTCGATCACCTAAGTATTCCAACATGGCAATCTATTCGTGAGTATTCTAGGTGTTTTGTACTAAATTTCCAATCGTTTTCCATAAGTAATCAAAACTCGCTGGAACCACCTTGTTATGGCCAGGCCTGCTCCGCCCTCCCTCCCCTAATAATTTGGATTCCGAGAGCAGGACAATTTTGCGAAGTGCTCCGTCCACATTTTACCTGAGCTGCACTAAGCAGCTCCATTGGTATTAAGTGTGGAGAGACGAGCATGGGAATGCGCCGAGCAAGCCGCCGATGCGACGAACGGCAGCTCACACGAAAGCGCAACGTCGGGCTCTGCATTTTGCAGCTGCCATAATTTGCGAAAAGGCGGCCATAGGATATTTTCCTATTGGCCCATATAACGTTACCGAGCAGCCAGCGGGTGCTTGGGCAAATCAAGTGAATGTATGTGTGTGCGCTAGGATTAGGTTGAATTGCAGCTAAGCGGAAAGGCCACCGAGCCGTGTGAAGAAGCGAGCGCGTTTCTTAGAATAAGATAAGGGACGTCCGACGCAGCGAACGAGAGGAGCCGCGACACGCGCTCGCCTCCGCCTCGCACCCACGAATCGCGCATCCGCGGGACTCTTGCATGCATGACGTCACGACTATTATAAAGGGAGACGCCCCGGCGGACAGAGAGAGAGTGGATCGGAGACAGTGAACAGAGCAAGTATGTTGCATCGGGAATAATTCGGGATCAGTCAGCACCAACGTGAGTGCCAACGCGAGCAATCGGTATGGAGTGCACGTGCGGCGCAGCTCCACACGCTAATCATTATCGTACCGTAGTGTGTTTTGAGTCCATTGCATGACATATAGAGATATTTGCGGAGCGCAAGTTCAAGCCGATCGAGCGCGATCGGTCAACGTGTATTTAGATATTTACGAGTTCAATAAAGATATAAAATTAGTGCTATCGCGAATTGCTGATTATTATTTCCGCATCCTGCACCTAAATAACGGCCTAGCGCGCCACGGACTTCTCGGCTGTCACGCTGCCAAGTTCCAGACGAGGACGACCAGGCGCCGGACTAATGGAGTATAAGTAAGTGGCCGAGCGGTCATTTACAAACCGCCTAATCTCGGTTTTCCCAGTAATCATAGCCGAACAGTACTATCTCACCAAAATCATAGGGGTTTGTCGCCCAACCGCCCCTCTAAATAACGGTCGGGCCATTACAATGGTGACAGCGGTGGGATAGTTCTGTGACGCGAGATTGATGGGAATCCGAGAGGAAAGAATGAGTCTAAACGAGATTGGTCAGAGTCAACAACTTTACATGAAACTCGAGGGCAGTCTGTTGAATTATATCGAGCCAAATCGAATCGGAAACCGCGAACTCGCTCGCGAACTTGATTTTTTAAGATCAAGTGTCAAGCCTCTAATCAGTGAATCGGAACGTTTTCGAGTGAATTATCCAATTATGAAGTAAGACAATAGAGCCGGAAGCTCGAGATTACTCTTCAAATCAATGCGGCATTGAGTGGGACTCAATACCAGACCCTCCGGGGATATGATGAGAAACCGTGTGTAGCAACGACACGAGTTCGAAGTTCGCACGGGAACGAAGAGTAGATACGAACAAGCAATTTGCCAGAGGCCCATAAAAGACACCGAATTCGCGAGGTTTCCTTGCAAATAAAACTAGATGAACCGATTCCACACGGATTAACGGGAATTACACAGATCCAGGAAGGTTTGATAATTCAGAACCTGGAAAACAGAACACGTAGCAACACGGTATACCCGAACGGATAAAGAATCGACAGACGCGTGAGAGAGATTCCAATCGGACAAATAGATCGTTTTTAACAAAAAAGGGTAGAGTGAACAAAGACTTGCGGGCGGGGGCATTAGGCTGTCCGTCAACCGAAAGACAGTTGAGTCACAACTGATAACAAAGAATGAGTCCGAAAGGAAAATCGAATTAACGTAGAATCGTCCAAATGAGCTTACTTGCGCGACAAAATCCGCAAATAGGTATCGTCAATGGCCAAAAAGCCAAAATATATTTGAATTTTACCTGTGCGATCCCGAAATGAGTCCGAACGCACGGATGAACTTCAAATTCTGAGTTTCGCATTACCATTAATTTTCTCATTATCTTCACGCATCAATGTTCGTTATAGTATTGGAAACGACAGTAGTTGTTATTTGTGATTGTTGCGTGAACCAAGCGATTGCCGGACATTCACGAGGTAAATGTATATTCATATCATGTAGATTTATTACGCATCAACTAAAATTTCTTTTGAAAGAAAAAAAAGAAGGAAAAAAAATTTTGATAATAGGAATTACATCAAAGATAAACTTAAGATATTAAGAACTATTGTGTAGAATAAGCGAATAAGAACGAACAAATTCATGCCACAGAATCAACTGCTAGATTGAGTTTATGTTCTTGCCCAAATTTGGGCAGCTTTATGAGAACGCGGACAAGATATGAGGCGGGAATTTTGTCTCATGGAAAGCTTGTTCAATCGTAATCTCGCATCAACAATCAGGACAAATGTTGAAAACAAAAACCAGAGGGCATTAAATTCCATATTCACTTGGAAATACCACTGCGAGCAATTACTGCCGATCATCTTTCAGTTCGCCCGGGAACAACGAGCGTGATAATGGAGAGTGAAGCCACACAAACAGCAACGCACAGCTGCGCACCGCCTCTCCATGCAGCATCTCAGCGCACGGCGATGGTCAAGACTACGTCGCCTCGCAACGCCGAGTCCAGGCGATCGCCAGCCTACAGAGACAATGAGCGAGCGCCGCTGACAAACGGAAAAGAAGATGCAACCTGCATCTCAGAGGCGTGCGGATTAAAATGCTTGAAGAGCAAAAATTACGTGTATATATATATCTATTATCACCGCCGTAATTATTATTAAATAATTAATGTACTGGCCATAGGGCCTAGAGCATGATAACAATTAATAGGAATGCGTGCACGAGTTGGTGAGGCTCGTGTGCGCGGGAGTAGGATCTTGAGCGGGAATAGCGTGGCAGCAAAGAACAATCACAGCGGTTCTGACAAACACAACGTTTATTAACTAATCTAGTGGGAAGATATTACACAGAGGCGTCGAGCCTCGGGTCGCGTCTCGCGGGCCGGAGCGAGAGAGAGCGGTGAACACGCGTTGGCCGGGAGAGAGAGAGATGTCGATCGTGCGGCACTTACTCGGCGACGTGCTCCGGCGCTGTACACGGCTCGTCCTCGGGTCGGCTTTGGCGGGCGCTAGCGAGTCGGATCTCGTGAGGGGGATGTCCGCTGATGTCCTCAGGGTCGCGATTGCCTGGGCGGTCTCGTTATCTCGAGGGCTCGTGGTATCGCGCACGAGGGCCGGCAATAAACTGATAAGCTTCCGCCGCGCGCTGGGCCGGCCGAGCTTACTTCGGCCGTCTTCGGCTGACGTCACGCGGCGCGATCCTCGAATTTCGTTCGCGACGTGGTCTCTCTCTCTCTTACCTTTGTCGGCAGCGCTGGCTCTCTCGCTGGACGCTGAAACATGACTCAATATTTACAAATAATATAATATTGTGGAGAGAGATATCACAGGGCCTGACAATGTAATTATCCGCCCGTGACACCCCTCCCCCAGGCGCGGTATAGCCGGTTGGCGTACCGCTCCGATACATTCATCTCTCTCATTTTATGGTAAGCTGGGATGAACTTAGGGGATTGCAGCACGTTTTAGTGCGTGCCATTTCCATGTAAATATGAGGAAAAGTAAATAGAGAGAAAAAAAAAATGAAAGTGGTAAAATTAACTTAAAACAATAAAATTCTTGATAGCAGGGCATTTGGGGTCTGAATAGTCCAACTGGTTCCTGCTCTCTCCTTTACTAAGACTAGTGGGTGTTTGGCTTTTGAGCCTATCGCCACCAAAAACAATACTTTTGGTTCCACGCCGCTTGGTCAATTTTACATTAATCGCGTGATACTTTTGCTAGTTAACGAAATGCATCCGTCCACTCTTCACTCACAGCCTACGCCTATTTTACAGTGTTTGTGGCTAATTTCGGTTACATTTCAATCTAGATCACAGCGCAGTAATATGATTGTTTGGCCTAATGCCTTGTACATGGTTTTTAGACTAGTTTGTCCTTTTCATCACAATAGAGGTTTTACAACTATATTATGGCTCAGGGCCTGATTGATTTTGAATCTGGTACAACAGAAAAGAAAAATGAAAAACAAAAATATATATGGCTCAATGCCTAATCTATTTCCTTATGGTAATCACAACCAAGTAAACGGCTTTAGAGCCTGGCGATTTATAAGAACGTAGCAAAACTAAGTTGTGGCTTAGTGCCTGACTATTTTATAAGGTAAGCGAAAAGAAAAACGATTTCATGGCCTAGGGCCTACGATTTCAAAGATTACAAAGTAAAACTTCGGCTTAGGGCCTGTCAACTTTATAAGGGAAGAAAAAAAAAAGGTTATAGCCTAGTGCCTACGATTTTAAAGAACAAGAAGTAAAACTTATGGCTTAGGGCCTGGCGATTTCGCCAATCAACAAAATTGTATAAAGGAAAGACAAAAACATAAGTAAGAAGTGAATAGAACGGCGTCGTGACGGCTTAGCGTCCGGCGATCTTCGGCGGCGACGTAGCGGCGGCTTCAGAGCCTGGCGACTCTCGACGGTGACCTTCGGCGACGACGCGGCAGCGGCTTCAGAGCCTGGTGACGTTTGGTGGAGGGGGGTTTAACGCGGACTAGCGCCTTTTGTAAAGGTCCCTGGCCTTAGGCTTCGGCTTTATCACGTAGTGATAGTCTGCGTTGGGACAGTCCGCGTCCTTCTCCACCTCAAACATCCCGCAGGTCCTACATCGCCGCACGCCGGTCCGCTGATTTGGGTGAGGGTGGGTGAGGCGACGCTCGTGGCGCTCCCGCCTTTCCTCGGCGAATATGGCGTTGCGGTTGCGGACTCCTGCTGCTGCGGCCAGCCGCTTCTCCTGCGCCTCCAGATCCTTCCCCTCCTTCTCGACAAGGTCTCTTTGTCGGCGCACCTCCGCCAGGCGCTCCTCGCGCTCCTTCGTCGCTGCCTCCAGTTCGGCCTTCTTGGCCTCGACTCTGGCCTTCGCCTCTCTCACCGCGGCCAGCTTGTCCGCCTGCTCCTTGGCCGCTTGTCGCTGTTTCTCCGCGCTCTCCCGGGATTCTTGGATATTCCGCAGAGCGCGGCGACTCAGCTGCTGCACCGTACGCAGGTCGAGCAGCTCCTGTACGTACCTGACTTCCTCGGTCCGTACGGCTGGGCCGAATCTCTTCTCGACCTCAGCGTACTCCAGGACGGCGTTGGCGACGGCGGCTTCATACGTCGCTTTCGCCACGCGTATTCTTTTCACGCTGTCCTGGAAGCGTTTGAGGACCTCCTCGGAGCCGGGTGGACGCCGCGGCTCGCGCTCCTGGTGCTGCTGTGGGAGGTTGGGTGAGCTGGCTGCGGAGCCTGGCAAAGCGGGCCGATGCTGGTCTGCGCCTGGCTGCGCTCCTGCGTCGGCGGTGGCCGGTCTCGGGTCCCGGGGTGGCATTGATAACGAGCCTGGCGTTCCCGCCCCCGGGATCCTCGGCACGCGGGGAGGCCTTTTTTCCAAGCCTGCCGAGGTTCGGGCCGCCTGGAATTCCAGCGACTCCGCGCCTTCCTCCTGCGTGTCTGCGGGACCTTGGTTTTCCAGGCGGACGCGCGCGAGCCTCTGCTGCAGGGCGGAGGCGGTCGTGTTTTGGCTGGCGACCACCGTCACCACTGAATCCCGGTCGCTCTCGTCATCCTCGCTGTTGGTGAGCTCCAAGGTCGGAGGGGGGAGGTCGAAGTACCGGACGAACCCCCCGGCAACCAGGTCGTAGCGGTTGCCGTCCTGGTCCTGGAGGATCTGCTCCCAGCTGACGTCGAGGGAGTCCTTTGTTGACTCCATGGCAGCAACTGTAGGGGTAAAATACGGCTGCTCAGTCACGGTATTCCATTCTGGTCATTCTTAGGTAACTGTTTTCGTCCGGGCGGACCTGGTTCGTGTCGTCATGACTGCTTCAGTGTTTAGCTCATACTGATTCTTAGAACCTTTGGGCCGCCCGCACTTTTTCGGCGCTGGGTTAGGGATAACGCTCGCAATTACATCGTTTTCGCTCGCTATGCTAACGCTTGTGCTGGTGTTCGCTGCACTTTTCGCTTCATCCGGCGCCTCCGAGTCGCGAGTGGTTACGTCGTGGGCCTGCGCAGCATTCGTTTCGGCGCTAGCCTCGTCAGGCTCGCGTTCGTCGGTGCTTGCGGTGGCTTCGGTGCGTTTCGGGTCGGGCTCTGTCGCTACAATACGTGTCTTCCTGGGACGACCGCGTCTTTTATTAGGGGCTTGGGTTCCTGCAACTAAACCGGCGGCGGTGCCTTGATCAGGGGCTCCGTCGTCTGCTTCGTTGGTCGGTTCCTCAGGCTCGGTTACCTCGCCTCTCTGCGGTTTTAAAAATCTGACGTGTGTTATTCCGTCGTCTTTCCCAGACGCGTCCTGTAGTCGGTAGGTGTTTGATCCGACCTGCTCGATGACCGTATAATCGCTGTTGAAACTCGGTGCCAGTTTCGCTGAAACTCCGGCTGCGGCGGACGATAAGACGTGATTCGCCTTGAGAACTTTGTCTCCGACAGCGAATTGGACGTCGCGATGTTTTGCGTTAAAATATTGAGCGTTACGCTCTTGCGCGAGTTCGGAATTGTGCGCTGCGATATCCCGCGCATCCTCCAGCGTCGCTAGGCGCTTGGTGTACTCTACCCTTTCCGTCCCTTCCTCCTCGGAGGTCCGATTGACTCGCTCGACCGGGTTGGCCTGGGGGTGGTAGGTCGGCGTCAGATAATGTTTTATCCCAGCCGATTCCAGGTACGAGTCAACCACCTTGTTCTTAAATGGCGTGCCATGGTCGCTAAGGAACACTACGGGGGCGCCCCAGCGCAACACGACGTTCTTTTTCAGCGCCGTAAGCACTGCTTGAGCGTTGGCCTTCCGTAGCGGTATGCACTCAATGAACCTAGTGAATATGTCCATGAAGATGAGCACGTACTCAAATCCGTGTGCGCTCCTTGGAAACGGGCCCATGATATCCGCGGCCACCGTGTGCCATGGCCTGAGCCTTTTTCTCGTACCCATTAGTCCGGCAGGCGCTCGCTGTTCCACCTTCATTTGCTGACAGACATTACAGTCTTGGACGTACTTTTTGCTGTCCTTGGTCATCGTTGGCCAGAATTAATATCGCGCTAGTCTTTGGAAGGTTTTATATCTCCCAAAGTGACCTGCTGTGGGCCTGTCATGGCATTCCTGCAGGGCCGCTAGCCGCTTTTCTTCCGGCAGGACGAGTTTCCATACGTCCTCGTCCTCGATGACCTCGTCAAAATGGTGAATCGCGCTGTAATGGTATAGCTTGTTTCCCACGATTCGGTAGAGGGGAAACTCTTTGGGCCGTTCCAGGACCTGTTTAAACCTGTCGAGGTACCATGGATCGGTTGTCTCCGGTAGGTCGATTGCTGCTACTGGTACTTCGTCATCAGTCTCGTACATTTGAGACAGTGCGTCAGACACGACGTTCTCTGCCCCCTTTTGGTACTCGACTTCAAACTCGTGGTCCTGTAGCTCCAGAGACCAGCGTATCAGGCGTCCGGCGGTGTGTTTGTGGGTCTGCAGGTACTTCAGGCTGTGGTGGTCGGTCACGACTTTGAATTGATATCCTTCCACGTACATTCTGAATTTCCTGATGGCCCAGACTACCGCTAGGCACTCTCGTTCTGTAACGCTGTAGTTTCGCTCTGCAGAAGATAGTATTCTGCTAGCGAATTCCAACGGTCGTTCTTCGCCGTCGATTATTTGGTAGATAACTGCCCCCACCCCAGTGTCGCTAGCATCGGTCTGGATGACGAATTGATGCTCATATGAGGGTCGGTTAAGTACAGGGGCCGTTGCTAGTAAGCATTTTATCATTTGAAACGCGCGGCTCTGCTCTTCCTCCCACGTATAACTCACGGATTTGGAGGTCAAGCGTGTTAGTGGTTCGGCAATCGTGGCGAAGTCTTTTAAAAATTTTCGGTACCACGATGCCATACCAAGGAACCTTTGCAGTGCCTTACGTTTGGTTGGTGTAGGGTAATCCATGATGGTCTTAATCTTTTCAGGATCGGGCCTGAAGCCGTCCCGATTGACCAATACACCAAGTTATTTAACCTCAGATTTGCAGAAATGACTTTTATCCCAATTGATAATAAGTCCTGCTCTTAAAATTTTCTGCAGCACGTGCTCTAGACAGTGCAAGTGCTCCTCGAAACTTTCAGTCACGATGATGATGTCGTCGAGGTACACTGAGAAACTCTTGGGGGCCCCAGACCTCCACAGTTTTAAAACAGAGTTATGCCTCCACAGCTGAGTGTCGCAAACGCGCAATGTTCTGGTGGTGCCGGACCCCCAGAGCTGTGCGTTAAGAACGTTGTCGTTGTGCGCGCGCACCTGTGCTCGGAGAGCGGCACGCGGCCGGCGTCGGGCGACTACGCGGTTTTCAAAAATGAAAATCGCGATATCTCAGCTGCCATTGCTCGGAATCGCTTGAAAATTTTTGAGCATACGCGGGAAATTCCAGCGATGCTGATAATGTGATCACGTTGGCCTACAAGTTCAATCGAGCGATACAAAAACTCGGTAAACATAGCAACTGATTTTTCAACTTTGACGAAAAAAAGTGTGCGAGGAAAGTCGAGCGACAGAAAACTTCTCGCGACAAAGTTGTTCATTTGGGTTCGAAGAGTTCGCACACCAAATTTCAGGTCGATCGGACAAAAACTACCAGAGTTATGAAGGACAGAAGAAAATTTGCCGTGATACATACGCGCGTATACACGTATATGCTTATATGTATATACGCCAGCGCGGCTCTGGTGGTGCGAGACCCCCAGACGTGCGAGCGAGCAGCCACCACAGGCCTGGCGCTACCCAACCTCCACAGTTGTGTGTCTATACGACCTCCACGCATGTGCGTCGCACACGCACACGCTGTGCGTTGCACACGCGCACGCTGTGCGCAAAGCCTCTGGCGGTCCGAAGCCCCCAAATCTGGCGGTACGTACCCCCCAAGAGTCTCTCAGTGTAGGCGAACGCATAAGGCTCGAGTTCAGGCCCAATGAGGCTGTCGATTAATTCCTGAAACGTCGCGGGCCCGCCGACTACCCCGTACGGCATCCTCGTGAACTGAAACAGACCTAGGCCTGGTACCGTAAAGGCCGTCAAATGTTTCGAGTTCGCTGCCATTTTAATCTGGTGATAGGCACTTTTCAAGTCGATGGTCGAGATATACTTTGCCCCTTTCAGCTTCCGTAGGATCGAATCCATTCTAGGAAGCGGGTAGGCGCTCGGACGTGTTACTGCATTGACTTTTCTATAGTCGATGCACATCCGATATTCGCCGTTGGACTTCTTGACCATGACAACTGGACTTGACCAGCTGCTGTTGAAAGGCTCGATCACTCCCTCGTTTAGCAGGTCCTTGCACTGTCGGTGCATCTCTTCTTCCAGGACTTTGGACACGGGGTAGTACTTCTGTTTGATAGGCTTGCACGACTGTATTTCGATCTCATGCTCGATGAGGTCAGTGCAGCCTATCTTTTTGCCGTTGGCAACACGGTACTTCCCGATGAGAGTCGCGAGCTCTCTGTCCTCCATCTCGGTTAGATCTGCGATGCCGATAGATGCAAGGTGCGGTGTGCTAGCGGATAGTGCCGCTAATTCGATGGGGATGGGATCAGGATCGCCTACTATGGCCATCTCTTTGTTCCATGGGTCCAGCTTCGCGTTGAACATCTGGGTGAAATCGGATCCGAGTAAAATGTCGTACTGGCATCGCTCGAGGATCAGGATTGGCATGTCGTGCACTACATTGCCTATCCTGATCGGCAGCACCAGTTGTGCCATGATCCTGGCTGGATCACCCGCGGCTTGCTTTGCCAGCGGTCCAGTGTACTCGTGAATTTCCGCCCCGATTTCCGTCGCGATCTGCAGTCCCATGGGGCCCATGAAAGTCCGTGACGCTCCTGGGTCGTCCATTCCTCGCATCGTATAACCACCCACGTTCACCCTGTTGATCCAGAAGCGTCCGTGAGGTGGCAGCGGTCTTGAGAGATCGTTGGGCATGATCGCTCCCTCCTCGGTAGCCGTGTACAGTAGGGGTCCAACGACAGTCCCT
This sequence comes from Aphelinus atriplicis, assembly GCA_020882685.1. Classification (NCBI taxonomy): domain Eukaryota; kingdom Metazoa; phylum Arthropoda; class Insecta; order Hymenoptera; family Aphelinidae; genus Aphelinus; species Aphelinus atriplicis. The sequence continues at coordinate 691,919 of JAJGQD010000010.1, forward strand.
TCAGGGTACATGGGTTCAGTCTCCGAGGTTTCAGCGATGTGACAGGGAGCAACAGCAATTTCTTTTAGGCTGTGCTCCCCTGGCCGTTTCCCGGAGCGTAGTGCTTTCCACACTCGGGGCACTTACGGACCGTGTACCCTTTCCAGGCACAATTCCAGCAATATTTGCTGTTATCCGGGCCTGGTGGCTTATCCTTGTTTCGCTCGTCCTTCGGCGGTAGCGGTGTTATCAGAACGCTGCTCCGAGGACTCGGTTTTCGTTTGGAGCCCGCGGACTTGGACGTTTGTGTGACAGGACCTGGTGGCGGGACAGAGCTGGCTGGGCTGGTAGAGCCTGTCGCTCTCAGCCTTTTTTCCAGGTCGCTGATCTGTCGTCCCACGACTCTTCCGACCAACTCAATGATTTCATTCATTGAGGGTGTGGCTTTTTGTATTTCCACAGCAGCTACGTTCGGTTTGGGTAGCACCCTTTCTCCCCCGCATGCGTCAGTTCCTTCGAACGCAGTCTCCGGTAGAAGGCTCATCGCCGGCGGTGGCGGTGGTTGGTAATACTTCTCAGCGTGCAGTAGGTACTCCGCCTCCCTTGCCTGGCGTACTAGCATGTCGATGTCCGCGATGGTTTCGCGTTTGATCTGTCGCTGTAACGCCGGTAGTAAGTTGGCGTACAGGAGGTCGATCTGTTGCTGCAAGGGCCACGCAGGTTCGAACTTGCTCATTATCGTCAAGAGGCAAACAATGTAGTCCCTTGCCGGCTCGCTGGGGTGCTGAGTCCTTTTCTCCGCCTCACGACTCAGTCGCTGTTGAAAATTACGGTCAACACCGTAAATGAGGCGTGCCGAGTTGCAAAAGTCTTGCCAGCTTTGCCATCGATGCTGCGTCTGGCGGTACCAGTGCAACGCCACCCCTGACAGTAATTCCGTCATTCCATTAATCAACTCCGCGTCTGACAGGTTGGATGACCTGTTGCATTCCTCTACCCGTTGCAGGAACTCCTCGATACTGGTCGTTTTTCCTTGGCCCGAGAATCCTATTTTCCAGGACCTGACGATTTTCCCTACATCTATGATCGAGTTGTTAAGCTGAGTACGGCGTCCCGCTGTTCCATTGTTAGCCGACTCACGCCCAGTATACGTACTGTGCGCCCCCCTCCCCCAGGTTGGGTAAATCGGGTCTTGAGGGCCTGGCAGCAAGTACTGGTTGTTTTGCGTCGTCGCTGTCGGGACTGCTGTCTGAACTGGTTCATTTTTACGATAATAATTTATATCGTAGGTGTCCTGCATGTTGACTCTCCTTGCGGGTGTCGTCTCGTTTTGTGTCGAGTTCGCTAGCGTATCGGGGTTCGAATTTGTGCCTGTCAGCACCGTCGATATATCCGGGTGTCCATCTGCCGGCGCTTCGTTGCGGGTTTGCACGTTCTGCATCCTCGTGCTACTTATGAGTTTGCGTTCTTTTAAGAGCTCGTCTCTTACCCTTTCGTATTCCCGCCGGGCTTCCTGTAGTTTTGACATTTCTGCGACTAACCTCCTGTTTATCCATTCGCTAGTCCCGTCCGGGTACGTTACGTGTACCTGTTCTTGTTCTCTTGCGGTCGGTCTAATCGGCGCTGAGGTTGTCGTAGTTGTGGGTGCGTGAGTGCTCGCGGTCTCCGTTATGATTTTATCCTGGAGCGTTACGGGGATGTCGGTTATGTCTGTCACTATAAATCCTGAGCGGTCCGCGATGGTTGAGTTCGGTGTCAACTGTGTATCGTTCGCTGTGATCTCAGTTTCCGCTAGTGTCGTACGCTCTAACCTACTTTGCTGTATGCGGGCTACCGTTTCGTTTAGCGTTGTGGGGCAGAAATTTCCCAGGTACTGCGTATATTCAATTAACAGGTTTTCCCTGTGTTCGTACAATTTTTGGTCTGTCGTCACTTCCGGATGTTGTACGAAGTCTGCCATCTCGTAGTCCCCATTTAGCCGTCGCATTAGTTTAATTATATTCGCGCCTGCTGAATTGCTCATTCGCAGATCCAATTTTTTCATCGCATCCTCTAGCTCCAAATCTGATAAATTCTCCAACCATTCCGTCAAATCGATGCTGTCGTTTGATGCCATCTTGCTTATGGGCGGATGTGTATCGGGATATGTACGCTTACGACTACTTATTAATTATCGCAAATTTGGATACCGCTCCGTATTCTTTCACGCTATGCACTCTCGTACTCACACACACTCAGTCTCTTGGTTACAGACGGGAAATGCCGAAGTTTGGCGCTTGCGCTAATATCGACTAGATATTATAATATCGCACTTATTCTAAGATTATTGCAGTCTCGAAGTTTAAGTCAGTCTTTATTATTATTTGTAATTTTTGGAACGTCAGTTCCCGGAGGAGATTTTATTTCGTCAGAAACAATTGTAGGGTCTTCTTTTCAAAAAAAACAAATAAGCAAACTCCAAACAAGAATTTACTTCGTTAGAGATGATTTGAATTTTTCTCTTAAAATTAACCACTCGAAAAAGATTTTACGATCGACGTGAAAGTCCCTAAAATTGACGAGGTGCTCCTCAAAATCAATCTTTTTCCGTAAAAAGAAATTTCATTAATTGTGAGAAAAAGAGAATCTCGTTCGTCATCAAAATTTTATTTTGAAGAGGAAGCTGATCCTGGGAAACTTTATTTCATTCCAAACGCAGGCCCCTAATCCTGGCGAAAAAAGAAATCGATTTTCAAAAGGTCTTATTTCACAATGATAATTTCAATTTTCGGGACCAACGGTCAGTCTCTAAAACAAAATAAAATTCTTCGTTAAGGGAATTTTAAATTTACTAAAGGAGAAACAATTCTCAACAAAACATTTTTCTTCGTCAGGAAAGGTATCGTAAGGAGAAAGAAAAATGACAATTTTATTGTAAAGCAGTTTTTGAAGACAAGAAAAATTTTATCCTCGGGGAAACAGTCGTTTCTGAGGAAGTTTTATCTCATTTGACAAAGCTTTCAATTTTTGTATCAACAGAAAAAAAATTTTGGTTTTTGAAATGTTTATTTCGCTAGAAAGAAAATTTTCGAAATTGTGAAAAAAAACTAATTTTCAAAAAAAAAAATAAATTTTCCCGGGAAGAAGCGTTCAATTGTTTTTAATAAAGCTTATTTTATTATAAAAGACGAAAAAGAAAATTATTATATTCCGAAGGGGTGTTTAAATTCACTTCGAAACTGCATGAGTTCATGCCTGCCCTCGCTTGAATATCAGCTGACCTATATTCCCATATGTAGGTCACTCATCAGCATATATGGTCACATATGGTCTGTTCGCATAAGGTCTGCTCGCTCGCTAGTTCGCTCGATGTATTTAGGCTGGGGCGTATGCGCACTGCTTCGCTGCGGCGGTCGATGTTTTTGGGACGGCGCGCATATATGCTCGCTTCGTGGTCGGCGCGGACTCGCGGTTGAGCGGGGGGAATATGGTTACAGATATATATGTATATGTGTATGTATGTATCTCGCTCGCTTTTAATATTGGGATATTACTCGGCGCTATGATTATTCGTTGTCGCCTCTTCCTGTCAGAGGTTACTTCGCTTCGATGATTCTCCAGCGAATTTCTCGCTCGTATCTTCTCGCGGTAAATTGCCTCAGCGCCATGCGCTGCCGTTGCTACGCTGGGCGCTGTCGGTTAGCACGAGGCGGAGAATAAAAGATGGCCGCCGAATTTTTGGGGGGAAACGAATTCACCTGTTGCGCTTTCGCTTTGCGATTTTAACTAATTACTTTGCCACACTATTCCAGCACCACGATTGCTGGGCGCCAGTTATCACCGCCGTAATTATTATTAAATAATTAATGTACTGGCCATAGGGCCTAGAGCATGATAACAATTAATAGGAATGCGTGCACGAGTTGGTGAGGCTCGTGTGCGCGGGAGTAGGATCTTGAGCGGGAATAGCGTGGCAGCAAAGAACAATCACAGCGGTTCTGACAAACACAACGTTTATTAACTAATCTAGTGGGAAGATATTACACAGAGGCGTCGAGCCTCGGGTCGCGTCTCGCGGGCCGGAGCGAGAGAGAGCGGTGAACACGCGTTGGCCGGGAGAGAGAGAGATGTCGATCGTGCGGCACTTACTCGGCGACGTGCTCCGGCGCTGTACACGGCTCGTCCTCGGGTCGGCTTTGGCGGGCGCTAGCGAGTCGGATCTCGTGAGGGGGATGTCCGCTGATGTCCTCAGGGTCGCGATTGCCTGGGCGGTCTCGTTATCTCGAGGGCTCGTGGTATCGCGCACGAGGGCCGGCAATAAACTGATAAGCTTCCGCCGCGCGCTGGGCCGGCCGAGCTTACTTCGGCCGTCTTCGGCTGACGTCACGCGGCGCGATCCTCGAATTTCGTTCGCGACGCGGTCTCTCTCTCTCTTACCTTTGTCGGCAGCGCTGGCTCTCTCGCTGGACGCTGAAACATGACTCAATATTTACAAATAATATAATATTGTGGAGAGAGATATCACAGGGCCTGACAATGTAATTATCCGCCCGTGACACTATATATATATATAGTCACGAGTACTTTGTACCGTCAGGTCTCCCTGTCCCAGCAAACATCCCTATTTGTATAGCGGCCGCCATACAAGGTAAGAGAGAGACAGAGAGAGCGCGAGAGAGAGACAACAGCAGCGCGACATCACCGCCGCGCCGCGGCAGCTACAGGTGCCGGGCGGAAGCGGGCAGTGTGTGCCCAAGCGCGAGCGCGAGAGCAGCAATTCGGCCCTTGACCTCTTCGCGATTTTCTCCGGCCTCGTGCCCTGTGCCCTGTGCCACGTGCTGTGCCAGTGCTTGTGCACGCGTGCCCCGGGTCTGGTGTCAGCGCCGACACCCCGAGCAGCTCTTCCACGCTACGGCCGAGCCGAGGCCCACGTGCTCAGTGCCAGCTTCCCCGGCTCCTGAACGCCGGCATCTTCCCCGAGCGCCGACTCAACACCTCTCGCCGCCAGCCGTCACGCGCAGCGAGCAACTCAAAGGTTGGTCTCCACGCGTTGCTTTCTCTCTCTCTACAACGACCGCGCCGCGCTCCCCCTTTATTTGTACCCCGTAATCGCTAATAAAGCACTATCCTTTGTACGTGTGTGCGTTTCTGTGGCCCCGATTCACCACCTATATTCCCGAAACACGACTCTGAGAACTCGCCCAGCATCAGCGCCGGGCGAGATTGCACTCTCTCGTGTCCCCTTTTGTTATTAATAATTATTATCATTATTAATGGGCATGAGCCAGTGACAATATTGTAACGGTCAGAACGCATAAGAACGAGCGGATGAGTACGTTTACAAATAGGTACAGTATTAGTCATAGCCGTGTTGGTCGCGGGGTAAAGTACGAGCTTTATGATCCTGCGGACCGGGTTCGATTCCTGTTCAAGGCGAACATTTTTTTCTGGAGGAAATAAAATTTCCTAGGTTATCGACATAAGTCAAGTAGATCAAATCAGAATAGGGAGCAAAAGGTCGAAAGAGGGCGCGGAGATCGAAAAATGAAAGTACGAAATTCGAGATTCGAATTTACCGCGAAAAGATCATTAATTGGAAGGGAAAGGGAACGGATCATGGAAGGAGGTGACGCGCAGAACGGGTCCTGCGCAATAGAGGTGGTGGGAGATGTCGCCGAATATCCCTTCCATCTTTCAATGGGTATAAATAGGGCTCCCGGAGAGGACTCGGGCACTTGATCCAGAACCACAATCGAGAGAAGACATCAGAGGAATTCCAGCACCAGCGTAACACGAAGCAAGGTATAAGGGTAACATAACCTCCTTACAATATCCTAATCCTTGAGAGACTTCCATCACCGTAGTAGTTGATTGTCGGGAAGGCCCGCGATCAATGAACAAGTGACTCTCTCATTCAATCATTCGGAGTATAAGTCCCGGGGACTTAGTTCGAAATGAATGATTGAAGCTCACTCATCCCGTTGAACGCGATACTTAGAATTACGCAACCAAAATATCAGAGTAGGTGTTAGCCAAGGTGTCCTGCTAAGACTGAAACGATAGCGGCATGGCCAACTAGAGTAGGAGACATAGATCTCCGTTTGAAAAGGTTGAATATAATTCTAAGTTGAGTGAGCGATTAACAAATGGTGTGGTGAATTCCCGACTAAATTTGAATGTTTGAACTGTTGGAGAACCGATCCCGTAGAATGTTCCTAGATCTAACACGAAAAAGAAAACGATAAGAAACGGAGGATATGCAGTCTGAGTAACGTGTGATAACCAAATGAATCTGTTTTAGCTGTACATATCGGATGAACGGAGTAGATAACGAAAACTTCATACGATAAGTATTGGAATGATTCATTTGGGGCAATCACAACAAATACCTGAGGACCTGGCATTATGACCAGTGTTAATTATTGTTAATCCTTTGTCAATGTTAAGTATCTGTATAATTCCCAACGAGGAGTAAGCAATGAAAGCCGTTGAGAATTGTCTGGATTCGGACTTAGTAAAAAGATATTAGTCCGTGTAATCCGGAATCGTATGATGACGCTATCACTCGTTGTTTGGAAGGAGTAGGAAACGAAAGCTCCAAGTATCGATGAATAGATAGTCATTCCGTTCTTGGACCCGTTACTTTGAGTCGTTGATAAATCAGTTATTTCAATTTTTATTTAACGTAAAGTCAATTTCTTTTGAAACAAATAAAAGTCAAATCGATGAATTTAGAGTCATAAGTTTAGCATGTATTTTATAGGAAATAAATATTTTTATGAATGATAAATATACGGTGACTTATGTGTTTCAATTTAACCTCTCATACGATTACCACTGCGAACCTATTTAATTTTAAGACAACGAATCCTGATCCTGCTGTTCCAGATCGGACTCATTGCACCGTGTAGTCCGCAACGAGGATTAGTTAAGACGTTTACTTTTAAGTATTAGCGATAATAATTAAGTAGGCGTTTCAATATATATATATATATATATGTCTATGTAGGAACCTTAAGGTAACTTGAGCGTTGAATCAATAATTTCAAGAAAAACATGTAAGAATATCAAGTAAATTGCGTTTAGCGGAAAATCTAATAATTATCAAAGAGGAAAGGCATGCATGATTGAATTGAATATTTGAAATCGATTACAAGAATAATTGTACGAGAACTTAGTATTAAGAATGGGAAGTTTGAGGACGCTCGGAAAGGTTCAGGTCGGGAAAAGAAAAACTCACGGTAGAAATTCAGTAAAATTATTTTTTTTTGTTTTTATTCATCACTCTTTTTGCATCGGAATATTAAAATTTTTACGGGGCATTGAACGGCCCTACATATATCAATTCGAGGATTTCTCCCCGCGTGATGGATCGCCCCCCCCCCGAGAAAAATGACCTCGGCCAGATCGTAAGCCACCGGTTCGTCGGTGAAACCGGGTGTGTTGGCTGTGGGGCCCCCTTGAAGGCTCTCGGCGGGAACGTCATCAGTGACCTTCTCGGCCTCCTCCTGATCCTTGGACGAACGGCTCGTTCCGCGATCTCGAACCTCGAGACCGCCGCGGCGAGTGAAATTGCATCCTCGCGCGAGCCATTGGCAGCGGCCGCCCTAGAGTCGCTGTCAGCAGCCGACATAGACGTGTACGAGCGCTCGGAGGTCCGTATCGCGGTGCACGAGCGGGAATGCGCGCCTTTCAGACTGCGAGGCCCACGCTCCCCGCTAGCGGTGTGGCGAAACATTTGATGCTGGAAGTTTCACAGCTGCTGGCGTTCGGCCAAATGAAAATCGGGAGCCTCTCTCCCACACTTCGTGCACTTCACTTTTTGTGAGGGCAAGCGTAAGGGGGTCGCGTGCCTTGCACCTCGCCGCATCCTCGGCCTCGTAGAAGGTGAAGAATAGCAGTCGTCCGTAGTGGCCGTCATCAAGCTTTTTTGTAGGTTTGGTCTACCGGAACATCTAGTAATGGATAACGGCCCTCAGCTAAAAAGCGACGAATTTACGAGTTTTTTGAAACGAAATGGTATTAAGTTTTCATTCTCGCCTCCCTATCGCCCGGCTACGAACGGAGCCGCAGAGAATTTCGTGAAAACGTTCGAAGACAAGGTAGATAAAATTGTTAAAGACGGTAAAAGTTTAGAATTCGCTATTAATCTTTTGCTTACTCGAAGAGTAAGCTTTGTTCTCAAAGAGGCTTCAATATCACCCACAAACGCTTCCCAAACCTGTATTTTCACCTTTCCACTACCGTAGATATTATCATCTATTTTCCAAAAATTACAAAAAAATTATTTAATCAATTCAATTCGTATCTTTGTGACTGTGTAAAGTGTCGTTCTTTTTCAATTGACCAAACTATGTTGCGAGTGTTCATGTCTGCCCGGGCTCTCTTATTATTTGATCAAATGCAACAAAGCAAACGGTTCTAGGTTCTACACGATGCGAGACATTTGGACCTGCATAATTTTTCGATCAATTCTTCCCCTTAGCAACGGTTGCTAGGGCGGTAAACAACGGTTGCTAAGGAGCCAATTGGGAAGATTTTGTGTCCTTTGCCGTCGAAAATGATGGAAATAGGTCATAAATTAATGATTTCCAACCTTCGTAACGGTTGGTAAGGAGGTAAACAACGGTTGCTATAGAGCAAATACAACAATTCAGTGTCCTTGGCCATCGAGTGTGACTTAAAACTGATTTTCCGGCTTGTCCCAATGAGCACTCATAAGGATTTGTGAGAAAACACGTTAGGAACTATTGTTAGGGAAATGACCAACGGATTTTACTGAAAATTTAACTCAGACTAGATCTTGTCACAACTAACCGGTGTGCAAAATTTCAAGAAGATCGGATCATTCCTTCGGGAGTTATCGTGGACGAAAGAAACGAAAAAATAGACACCTCAACAACGGTTGTTAAGGAAATAAACAACGGATTTCGCTGAAAATTGAACTCGCCCGAGATTTTGCCGCGATTAATCTGTGTGCAAAATTTTAAGACAATCGGACCATTCCTTCGAGAGTTATCGTGGACGAAAAAAAAACGGGACGCACACACACACACACACACACACACACACACACACACACACACACACACACACACATACATACAGACACTTTTGGATTTCCATGTTTTTCGACCCGTAGATCACGAAAATTGAGGTCCCGAGGTCTGATTCGGTGGGTCGATTTTTGCCCCATTACAAAGCTTTCTCTTTGAGAAAGCAAAAGCTTTGTAATGGAGCAAAAATCGACCCAACGAATCAGACCTCGGGACCTGGATTTTCGTGATCTACGGGTCGAAAAACATGGAAATTCATAAGTGTCTGTATCTATGTATGTGTGTGTGTGTATGTGTGTGTGTGCGTCCCGTTTTTTTTTCGTCCTCGATAACTCTCGAAGGAATGGTCCGATCGTCTTGAAATTTTGCACACAGGTTGATCGCGGCAAAATCTCGGGCGAGTTCAATTTTCAGCAAAATCCGTTGTTTATTTCCTTAGCAGCCGTTGTTAAGGTGTCTATTTTTTTGTTTCTTTCGTCCACGATAACTCCCGAAGGAATGATCCGATCGTCTTGAATTTGCACACGATTTTGCACACCGGTTAGTTGTGACAAGATCTAGTCTGAGTTAAATTTTCAGCAAAATCCGTTAGTTATTTCGCTAGCAACCGTTCCTAACGTATTTTCTCACAAATCCTTATGAGTGCTCATTGGGGCAAACCGGAAAATCAGTTTTAAGTCACACTCGATGGCCAAGGAAACTGAATTGTTGTATTTGCTCCATAGCAACCGTTGTTTACCTCCCTAGCAACAGTTACGAAGGTTGGAAATTATTAATTTAAGATCTATTTCCAACATTTTCGACGGCAAAGGATACAAAATCTTCCCAATTAGCTCCTTAGCAACCGTTGTTTACCGCCCTAGCAACCGTTGCTAAGGGGAAGAATTGATCGAAAAATTATGCAGGTCCAAATGTCTCGCATCGTGTAGAACCTAGAACCGTTTGCTTTGTTGCATTTGATCAAATAATAAGAGAGCCCGGGCAGACATCAACACTCGCAACATAGTTTGGTCAATTGAAAAAGAACGACACTTTACACAGTCACAAAGATACGAATTGAATTGATTAAATAATTTTTTTGTAATTTTTGGAAAATAGATGATAATATCTACGGTAGTGGAAAGGTGAAAATACAGGTTTGGGAAGCGTTTGTGGGTGATATTGAAGCCTCTTTGAGAAAGCATACTGCTAAGGCACTTGGCAGCGGTTTTTTTATTCGATTATCGTGCTGCAGAACACCTCACAACAGGTAAATCTCCGTCGTTCCTTATGTACAAACGTGAGATTCGTACAAGATTTGATCTACTCAGATCAAGCGTAATAGCGAATATCGAAAAACAACAATATAACCAGAAATTGTACAAAACCGGGGGTAGAGAGTGTGAATTACAGAAAGGGGAGAGAGTATTTGTGAGAGATTACACGAGAAAGTCGAAAGGCAGATGTGAAGCAGAAATTGTGAAAAAATTATCTCCTGTCACTTACAATGTTAAAATTGCGAATGGAAGAGTGATGAAAAGACATTGTAATCAGATAATAAAAACTAAACTGACTAGGAGAGGTTGTCATCGTCGGGTGCCCAATCTTGACCAAACTGCCAGAACTTGTTCCTGGGTATATTATGAGATACCCGGTGCAGCCATTCTAACTATTTTCACCATTATTGGCACGAAAAAGCTATTTTGGTTTTCCACTCCTTCCACAGCATATCTATCTTCACGCATCTCTTTATATACCCTGAAAACACTGGAAACAACATAATCCATGTGATTACAATTGATCCACACCACTATGATTTATTGAGAGTACCCAAAAGTGATTAAAATAACCAAAAAAACCGGTGCCAAGTGCCTTAGCAGTATGCTTTCTAAAAGAGGCTTCAACATCACCCACAAACGCGTCTTAAATCTGTATTTTCACCATTCCACTAGCGTAGATACTATCATTTATTTTTCAAAGATTACAAAAAAATTATTTAATCAGTTCAATTCGTATATTGTGACTGTGTAAAGTGTCGTTCTTTTTCAATTGACCAAACTTTGTCGCGAGGGTTGATGACTGCCCGGGCTCTCTTATGATTTGATCAAATGCAACAAAGCAAACGGTTCTAGGTTCTACACGATGCGAGTTATTTGGACCTGCATAATTTTTCGATCAATTCATCTTGTGACTGTAATACGGTTTAATGGTAGTCAAAATCGATCCGGTCCGTATTTAGCACACTTGAAGGCTCATTTTGATCATTTTCGAGGGCAAAAGACACCAAATTTTTCCAATTTTCTCTATAGCATGTTGAAAATATTGGAAACGAAACTTACATGAATTTTTCTTCCCCTTAGCAACGGTTGCTAGGGCGGTAAACAACGGTTGCTAAGGAGCCAATTGGGAAGATTTTGTGTCCTTTGCCGTCGAAAATGATGGAAATAGGTCATAAATTAATGATTTCCAACCTTCGTAACGGTTGGTAAGGAGGTAAACAACGGTTGCTATAGAGCAAATACAACAATTCAGTGTCCTTGGCCATCGAGTGTGACTTAAAACTGATTTTCCGGCTTGTCCCAATGAGCACTCATAAGGATTTGTGAGAAAACACGTTAGGAACTATTGTTAGGGAAATGACCAACGGATTTTACTGAAAATTTAACTCAGACTAGATCTTGTCACAACTAACCGGTGTGCAAAATTTCAAGAAGATCGGATCATTCCTTCGGGAGTTATCGTGGACGAAAGAAACGAAAAAATAGACACCTCAACAACGGTTGTTAAGGAAATAAACAACGGATTTCGCTGAAAATTGAACTCGCCCGAGATTTTGCCGCGATTAATCTGTGTGCAAAATTTTAAGACAATCGGACCATTCCTTCGAGAGTTATCGTGGACGAAAAAAAAACGGGACGCACACACACACACACACACACACACACACACACACACACACACACACACACACACACATACATACAGACACTTTTGGATTTCCATGTTTTTCGACCCGTAGATCACGAAAATTGAGGTCCCGAGGTCTGATTCGGTGGGTCGATTTTTGCCCCATTACAAAGGTTTCTCTTTGAGAAAGCAAAATGACAATATGTCATTGAGACGTATTTCTTTCACTGCTCTGTACTTTCTCTGTCCTCACTAAACACCACATCACATTTTATTCTAAAATATATACAGAAGGAGTAAATTACGTATATACTCAACGAATCTTATTTTCATGTCTTACTCACATAGAGTAAAACATCAAATATATGGAAAAATCAACGATAATCGACTTTTCACTCTGTGCTTGGATACTGTAGAAATAACAACATGTATCCAAGCACAAAGACAACAAATGTATTATCATTGGATCAATTCAGTATCAGAATTGATTTTCACTCATGAAAACTTCAATTCTGAGCATGTGTCGACCAATATCATACTATAACCAATTACATCAAAAATCAACTACTCACAGTTTTCTTCTCGCTCCAATAGAATTTCTGGCTCTGTTCAGCTTACCTGGAACACAGAAATTATCACAAAGCAACATATTACAAAAAATAGATGAAGAAAGGCAAAGGTTAAGTTGACTTATCTGAATTTCCTTGCGTCTAGATGAAATTCATCTCCATCAGCTGCACATGATGAAACTCCAAACCTGCTGGAGAACACTGTGACGGAAATTTATCTATAAATTTTCATTACCATTACTCAAACTATTGTGAGTAAGCAATGTGTACCTGATGAGTACACATCACATGTCTAACTGACTGTGTTTACAAACGACGCCTATGGTAACCTGCAGGGTGGAATCGGTAACACAGGTACTGCGCTGCAGGTTACCATAAGCGTCGTTTGTAAACACCATGTTTAGTTAGACATGAGTTAGACATGTTTCGACATAAAATGTGATGTGGTATTTAGTGAGGACAGAGAAAGGACAGAGCAGACAAGACATACGACAAGAAATACGTCTCAATGACATATTGTCATTTTTTTGGTTATTTTAATCACTTTTGGGTACTCTTAATAAATCATAGTGGTGTGGATCAGTCGTAATCACATGGATTATGTTGTTTTCAGTGTTTCCAGGGTATATGAAGAGACGCGTGGAGATAGATATGCTGTGGAAGGAGTGGAAAACCAAAATAGCTTTTTTGTGCCAATAATGGTGAAAGTAGTGTTCTAGCCAGGCTCGCATAGAGCCATAAGTCAAGTTATTGGGAGCGTTAGACTGAATGGCTGCACCGGGTATCTCATAATATACCCAGGAACAAGTTCTGGCAGTTCGGTCAAGATTGGGCACCCGAAGATGACAACCTCTCCTAGTGAGTGGTGACAATCAAAATATGAATGAAAGAGATGGAAAAACTAAATACTGAGATAAGTGCGGCAAGCGCGCCACGTCGTTCCGAGCGTTTGAAAAATAAGAAGGAGCTTGAGATTGAAAAAGGGGGAATTGTAGTAGCCTTGCAGGCGACATGTAATGCGCAGGCGCGACCTGTAACGAAGGAGTAGGCCCCACTACTCATGCTGCTCAGTTTTGTGAAATGAGTCGGCTTGAGCAGTTCACTGTATATCTATATTTTGAATAAACATAATAAATACTTTATCGAGTTATTCCTTGGTATCTGACCACGTCCACAGCAAGTCCTGAGCCTTGTTGGATATTAGATCACGCGTGTCGTAATTGATTAAGCTGTCATTGTATAAAGGGCTTTCCTCGGTACATTACATACCTTGATGAGATGGAAATATCAGGAAGTATGGAGAAGACGGGAGACGCCCCGGCGGACAGAGAGAGAGTGGATCGGAGACAGCGAACAGAGCAAGAATGTTGCATCGGGAATAATTCGGGATCAGTCGGCACCAACGCGAGTGCCAACGCGAGCAATCGGTATGGAGTGCACGTGCGGCGCAGCTCCACACGCTAATCATTATCGTATCGTAGTGTGTTTTGAGTCCATTGCATTACATATAGAGATATTTGCGGAGCGCAAGTTCAAGCCGATCGAGCGCGATCGGTGAACGTGTATTTAGATATTTACGAGTTCAATAAAGATATAAAATTAGTGCTATCGCGAATCGCTGATTATTATTTTTGCATCCTGCATCTAAATAACGGCCCAGCGCGCCACGGACTTCTCGGCTGTCACGCTGCCAAGTTCCAGACGAGGACGACCAGGCGCCGGACTAATGGAGTATAAGTAAGTAGCCAAGTGGTCATTTACAAACCAACTAATCTCGGTTTTCCCAGTAATCATAGCCGAACAGTACTATCTCACCAAAATCATAGGGGTTTGTCACCCAACCGCCCCTCTAAATAACGGTCGGGCCATTACAACCTCAATTAGTATGTTCACAGTATGACAAGGATGTTCCGTATCCCATTGTTCGTTGTTAAATAAAACAAAAGTACAAGACATAGTCTCAAGTCGTATATCAAAATCAGTCTGCCAATGAAAGTGATGTTGGGTTTGGGTATTTGAAACATGTTAGTCCAAGACTCATCTACTACAGAAACTTGCTATCTCGGACATTTCACCCTTTAGATTGTCTCCGGGAAATGATTAAGAAAGAAAGTTTCGCTTTGAAATTTTGCATGAGGATTAAGTATTTCGAAACATTAATCTCGAATTTTGTTGTTGCAAAATAGGTGGGAAGGGAAAAATGACACCAAAAAGCAAGCCATTTTTTGAAATTTTTTTTCAAGTTTCCAAATCATACTTACGAAATGAGATTGTAATTCAGAGTACCTTTACAGTAATGAAAATACAAAAAAAATTTCATCACGATATCTCTGATAGTTTTCGAACAATCTATTTTTCAAGTGAGCCTATTTCAAAATATCGCTAAATTTTACAATTGTAATTCAGTCCAAAACATACCTCCCATAAAACCATTCTCTACTCGTAAACTAGTTGTACCTTTCTTTAGAAAGTTTCGCTACTCTTCCATCTATAATATATTATCAGAGCAATATCGTTTCGTTTTAGTTGCATTTAGTATAAAATGAATTGCATATACAGCTATATCAGATCTAGTTATACATTCCAGATGGATTTTGTCAATGGTGATACGAGAAAGCATTAAATGACAAGTATTTCAAAAAGGCCCACGTTGTAGACTGGTATGTTCCGTATTCTGTGGTTCGTTGTTGAATAAATGCTCAAGCGACTGAATTTGTTGTAAGAATGGCAAGATGTCTTCTGGATCTCTTTCTATTTCAATGCATCTAATATAATAATTACAGAATGTGAAGCCTTCTTTCTGCTTCATGTTTCTCTGTTACGGATTTCAAACTTGTGACGTGGCATTTTGCCCGTCACAAGGGTATTCTGCATCAGGGAGAATTCCCGGGGCTCAGCCGCCTGAAGTAGGCGCTGAGTCCGCGCACGTGCGATCGATCGCCGTATCGACCGCGATCGAGCGCGCGCGCGCGCCGCCGGCGTGGAGCGACTTGTTGCGCAACCACGCCGGCAGTTGGATTTCCCGCGTGGCCTGGACAGCACGGATTCGACCGTGCCTGTCCCCTGGAGTTCGCCCCAGGTCTCCACGCGCCTCCACTCGCCCGTGCCCGCGTGCTTCGGCCGTGCGGCACCCTTTGTGTTATCACCGGCAGCAGTCTCGGCAGCCACCGGTGAGCTTCCTGACTCCGCGCCGGTCGTCGTCGGGTACCCCGGGACGCCGCCAGCAGAGGCCCGCCGTCGTCGCCGCTTCCAGCTCCGGCTCGACAGGTAGGAGGTTGAGTGTTGCGTGAGTGCGAGTGTCTGACCCGCGAGCTTGCCCGCGATCGCGTCGCGTCCGTGTCCGCGCCGCGCTCGCGTCCTCGCGATTTGTAGCCCTTCGGGGAAGAATTATTGTTGCGTCTCTCAGCGAAGAGTACCCCACGGTGTGTGGCTCGACACCACCGTTGGGGATTTTGTATTGTTTTGAGTAAATAAAGCCTCGGTACTCAAACTCCCCCGATCACGCGTAATCATTGCGGTTGTGGCGCGATTCCCCTCGTCCCAAGTGCCCCCCTGGAAACAGAGCCTCAGCCGGGCTATCCAGGATCGTCCGGGTCGTGGTTCGACACGACCCCGAGCATCCTCCCCCTTCCGCCTACCACTCGACTCGACGGGCGCCGTCCTCACGGCGGCTGGCGCGCGAGTACACTCGCAAAGTGCGACGAGCCGAGAACGCGTGAACGTGAACCCCCGTGTATCCAGGTCGCCCCGGTACGCGGGGGCCACCTCACAAACTGATTAATTTCATATAAAGTCATATCAAGTATAGTAATATTTTTCAAAAAAGCACGCGATCCCGCAATCAGTTTTTATCCCATGGTGATAGCGTAGGCATGGGCCGAAGCCACTTTTTCTCGGTTTTACTGAATTCCAATTGTTTATAACGCGATTGCTAGAAAAATAAGTCTCAAATCAAAAAAATGTAATTCACTTTTTTTTCTTGGCTTTTTATCTAGAATCGATTGACACCATTACTTTCTCGAATTGACGACTTTGGATGCAATTTGTTTGAATAATTATTGTTTAAACAATGGAAATGGAGAAAGAAAAAACACGGGTATTTTTTTGTAAAAAAAGGACGTGATCCAATAGTTAGTTTTATGATATCTCCGCTGGTCTAGCTATGGGCCTTGATGGGTTAATATGGTCAGAAAATTATGCCAGTACATCAGATAACATAAGCAATTTTATTTTTCGTAGTAAAAATTCACCTTTGAAAAAGATATACTTTTTTTTTATTTGATTTTGAAAAAGATATACCTAACGACAAGTATATTCCTTATCCTGTGGTTCGTTGTTGGATAAATTTTCAATCGACTAAATGTTTTAGGTAGTATTAATTAAAAATTGCAAGATGTCTTTTAGTTCTTTCTCTATTTAAATACATTTAAAATGTTAATTACAGAATATGAAGCCTTCTTTCTGCTTCATGTTTCTTTGCTACGGATTTCAAACTGATTTATTTAATATACAGTAATATCAAGCATTATCCAACTAGTATGGTTATCCAACAATAGAATGAATATTTTTCAAATTACACTTAATTTTTGTAGTTACTAATGTTAAGCTGGAAAATAACTCGAATCACAAATTTATGTCAAGTACTAATATAATTTTGAATAGTGGATAACGCAACTGACCGGAGATCAGGAGGTCGCTGGTTCATATCCAGCCCGGGGAGCGTGGAATTTTTTTCTCGCAATATCACTTTGGGATAGTCCACCAAGCCCGAATTTATTCGTCGTTTTTAATTTTGAAGAGGTTTAGCTCAAACATTATATAAATGGTGGCAATAAAATGAAATACACCATTTGCATTTTTATTCCCCATAGAAAAATATTTACCTTTGAAAAAGGTATACGTTGACGACAAGTAGGTTCCGTATCCCATAGTTCGTTGTTGAATAAATTCTTATGCAACTAAATTTTTTCATAAAAAAAGAAATTTGAAAATATCCGTTTGATCTTACAAGGGGACACCACAGTCTCCGGGTCCTGTATTTTTACCAAACCTGTTTTAATGTGCTCTATACCACATACGTATAGACCCATTTCAGGGATTTTGACTAATGGGGCCTCCTGTTGGAGTTATGGATACATCAAGTTTCAGAAAATACTGATATCTCTAGGTATTTTCACATTTATGACATTGCTCGCTGACTCATCGAGTGAACTTTTTTCATCAGGGCCCACTTCTCAACATTACAAATAATGGTGTTTGATCACACGCATTACTGAATGAACTTCCAAGCCCTTAAATCAGTTGACGAACAATTATTTATTACTGTTTTCAGAATATTTAACATTAAATTTAATCTATTTCCTCAAATTACTTAGAATATAACAAATTGTGTATGCAAAGTAGAAGAATATATATTAGTTCTAGAAATTTATATTAATTTTAGATTAGAATCAATACATATTTCTCCACTATGTATACACAATTTGTGATGTCCTAAGTAATATAAGGAAATAGATCAATTTTAATGTTGAATATTCTGAAAACAATAATAAATGATTGTTCGTCAACTGATTTAACCCTGTTGAAAAAAATCGACTGGATTTCCAGCTGGATTTGCACTGGATTCCAGCTGGATTTACGCTGGATTCTAGCTGGATTTTGACTAGATTCCAGCTGGATTCCAGCTGGATTTGGGCTGGATTCCAGCTGGATTCCAGCTGGATTTGGGCTGGATTCCAGCTGGAAACGAAAAATTTAGGTGAAGTGATGCAGGGAAAATCCAGTGAGTTTCCCGAATAATCCAGCTGGATCCTGAGATAATCCAGCTAGATTTTACTAGAATTAGGGTTATATCGTTATTATAGATCCAGCAGATCTTCCGGATAATCCAGCTGGATTTTTTCGGTTTGAGAGCACCCGAGCTACGGCGTTGAATCCAGCTGGATTCTTTCATAATCCAGCTGGACTTTTCGACAATCCAGCTGGATTTTTTCGGTTCTAGAACAGCGGGCTACGGCGGCGAATCCAGCTGGATTGTCGAAAAATCCAGCTGGATTCTTTCATAATCCAGCTGGATTCGACGCCGTAGCTCGGGTGCTCTCAAACCGAAAAAATCCAGCTGGATTGTCGAAAAATCCAGCTGGATTATCCGGTAAATCTGCTGGATCTATAATAACGATATAACTCTAATTCTAGTAAAATCCAGCTGGATTGTCGAAAAATCCAGCTGGATTATCCGGTAAATCTGATGGATCTATAATAACGATATAACTCTAATTCTAGTAAAATCCAAATGGATTATCTCAGGATCCAGCTGGATTATTCGGGAAACTCACTAGATTTTCCCTGCATCACTTCACCTAAATTTTTCGTTTCCAGCTGGAATCCAGCTAGAATCCAGCGTAAATCCAGCTGGAATCCAGTGCAAATCCAGCTGGAAATCCAGTCGATTTTTTTCAACAGGGAAGGGCTTGGAAGTTCATCCAGTAATGCATGTGATCAAACACCATTATTTGTAATGGATGAAACATATCAATTGAGAGTACTGTACAATGAGTGAGACATGTTGATGATGAGTTTCAGACAGCTGTAGCTGAATAATCTATTCATCGAATACTACTGAATTTCAGATAACATGTGACCTAGTGACAAATTAGATGATGATAAAGAGTGAAAATACTATCGATAGTAGGGGAGCATGTAAAATTCATGATTCTAGTGTAAACAATGCGTATAGGAGCTTAGACAAGTTCACTCGATGAGTCAGCGAGCAATGTCATAAATGTGAAAAAACCTAGAGATATCAGTATTTTCTGAAACTTGATATATCCATAACTCCAACAGGAGACCCCATTAGTCAAAATCCCTGAAAAGGGTCTATACGTATGTGGTATAGAGCACATTAAAACAGGTTTGGTAAAAATACAGGACCCGGAGACTGTGGTGTCCCCTTGTTAGTCTATTCGAATGTATGTAAGAGAATAATATGATTCAAATCGAATATATCAATTGAAAATATTACTTCAATAGACATTTTTACCAATACACTATCGTTATATATTCCAGTTTATTTTGTCAATTATGACCCAAGAAAGTAATGAAATCTAGAATCTGATGCCAAGTATTCAACTGGTGTGATTATCCTACCACCAAACAAATATTTTTGGAAATTACACTCACAATCAATTATATGTCAAGTAAAATCTACCAAATGTACGTGAGAAAGTGATAATATGACTCTTTCTCTTTGGTTCATGTTTTTCTGTTACGGATTTCGAACTAGTATGCTATTTTTTGTAAATATATAGATGTATCACTTTCATGGCTTATTTCATATATTCAAGTTCATTTCGTAAACGATGACACGAGAAAATAGCAAAATCTAGCATCAACTGACAAGTATTCAACTAGTGTGATAGCCCTGAAAACATTTACCTTTGAAAAAGGTGTACATTGACGACAAGTATGTTCCGTATCCCATAGTTCGTTGTTGTATAAATACTTATACGACTAAATTTTTCCATGTAAAAAGAAAAAATTATATCCCAGTAGGGATTGCTTTCAGAAGAGAAAAAATAGTGAAATATATCTACCTCATGTTTCTCTGTTACGGACTTCGAACTAATAACCTGGATATGAATTCGCTAATGTTAAGATAAGAAAGTACTGAAATCACAAATCCATGTCAAGTACTTAACTCAAATAATTTTGTAGAAGTTTAGTAAAAAAATTATAAATGGTTGAAATCAAATATAATACACCTCGAGCAATTTCTCTTCGTCATAGTAAAAAATGGACCTTTGGGTTATTTGGGAAAGGTATACGTGGACGACAAGTATTGTTAAAAATCAATTGAAATAACAACATTTCGTCCACCATATTACATCCGCCATCTTGAATTTTGCCAATGTGACAAGGGTATATCGATTCATACCCTGTTGCCCGATTTTCACCACGTGGAGGTTGTGCTCTCGAGAATCTTGTTTTTTTTTAGTTTCAAATTTTTTTTTTGTATTTTCCCAATGTGACTCCAGATTTGTAATCAGCGACCCTGAAAACGTATAAACACACGATTTGGTCCAAATCGGTTGAAAAAAAATTCCGTCCGTCATATTGGATCCGCCATTTTGATTTTTGAGAATCTGACTCCAGATTCGTGATCAGCGACCCTGAGAACGTACTTGCACACAATTTAGTCTAAATCGGTTGAGAAAAGAAAAATTTGTCCGCCATATTGCATCCGCCATCTTGACTTTTGGAAATCGGACCTCAGATTCGGAATCAGCGACCTCAAAAACGTGAGAACACTCAGTTTAGTCCAAATCGGTGGATTTTCTGAGAATTGCACACCTGATGCGTTGTTATTCCGAATTTCAAAATTTTGTAGCCGCCATTTTAGAAGTATTTTCAAAAATCGGTTTTCTGCAAATACAGGATTTCAAAGTACATATAAAAATTGCACGACTTTTCATGGAAACGAGTAGATCCGAGTGACATAAGGTTTCGAAAAAATTACTTTTTCAGAAAATGTATCCTAAAATTTTGTGGAATTTCGGAAAAAATTGGGAAAATTCCCGTGAAGATCGATTTTTCAAGCTTTTTAAGTATCAAAATCTGAAAGAGCATACCCGAAAATAGTAGGGTACAGTGTTTTGCTAGATTCCTATCAACCTAGCGTTGTTGGCGACCAATCAAACATGATCATGAAAAACTGCAATCCTGGGCGTTAAGGGGTTACATACACCTTGAAATTGAAAAAAATCGTTTTTTTTCCATGTTTTTCTATGTATTTGGATCTCCTCTTTCGAATGCCAAAACCCGTTTTCAAAAATTCGGCGTCCTTAAAAAGTTATGCGAGATTAACTCAAGTCATGTTTTGAGGCAAAAACCGCCAAAAATGATGATTTTCAATAACAACGCTGATTTAATTTTTTTTCTCTGCAGAAAAATATTTTATATCAATTTTATAATGCTTAATTATCAAAAAAAAAACAATATTCAACTGTAAAAAAAAATTTTCTACCTATTGCCAATCATGATTCAAATTATCACAAAGCATGAGCCTATAGAACATTTATTTAATATAATTCGCAATGAATGACTCGAGTGCCAATGTTTTGTGTTTCCCGCGGCAAGGTCTTGACTATTTTCGGTCAAAGCGATATGTGCCGCCATTTTTAGTGTAAGAATGACAATACTTTATGTGAACAGACCTTCAAAATTCATGTGTGAAACTGAACCATGAGTGTGGAATAGCCCTTACTCTCAAGTTTGTTTTGATTATCAACCACCGGCTATTTTGGGGTTAACCTCTCATTTTCTCAAAATAAAAACAGAAATATAAAAGCGAATAGTTCATGTTGCTGAGTCATTAGTAGTAAGTATCTGTTTGAATTCATAATTGTTTGAATAAATATTGAAGACAAAAATTTATTCATGATTTCATTTTTTTGTTTTGAAGGCTATGTCAGCACAGAAGAAAAAAAATAGAAGTTCCCCAGTGGCAAGTTGTAATGATGGTGCTAATGTTATTCTGGATGTGATGAGTGCATTAGGTATTGTTCCTGGTACGAGTGCTAGTCTCTATTCTGCCAAGAAGAATGAAACTAGGATTCGTGTAATGGATAGTCGAGTGGAGGCATCAACTCTCCAAGCTCGCACGCTGAGAAGAAGAATCAGGCATGGAGTGTCTGATCACTCCTATCAAGCAGGGGCATACTAAGGAGCAATTTCAGTAGTGAAGTTATGTGATATCATAAGTGACTGTGATTTGTTCATGAAATTAAACTTTAAAATGTGTTTTTCTCAAAACTGTGATTTTGACATATGTGATGTACTTGCCGTAAGATCCAAAGAGCTGAGGTTGACGTATACAACTTTTGTAAAGTGGATTGTGTTTGTGACATCAATACTCATATCCGGAACCTCAGTCGCCAAGATCCAATGAAATTTGACCCCATAAGCGTGTGACCAAACCAGTGAAATAGCTGTTTTCTTGATTTTTCATCATTGTATTTGATAAGCCTACAGACTTGGGTGGTCAAACTTGATTGGATCTTAGCGACTGAGGTTCCGGATATGAGTATTGATGTCAGAAACATAATCTATTTGGCAAAAGTGGTATACGTGGACCTCAGCTTGCTGGATCTTACGACAAGTGTGATATTAGAGTTAATACAGATATATAGCTATATAAAATATTCCAATGCACTTTTGGGATATATTTTCTGTGGAAAAGTTTAAAATTAGTGTACAGAATCTAGAAAAAAAATTTGTTTGAAAAAAAAATTGAAAATAGTTATTTTTTTCTGTTGTACAAGAATCATTAATTTTAAGATGTATGTAACCCCTTAATGAGTTAACTTACTTACAGGCTTAAAACTGATCAAAGAGTGGTTTCGATCACCCGCAGCCGAATGTGATACATACCGAAAGGAAGCTTATTTTATTACCAAAATGTTCTGACTAGTCCCAGAGTGCTGCATTTGATCTATTTTTTGTAATTAACCAATACATTATGAGAATTAATGAAAATATTCTAAAAATGGGTGACCGCATATGCCACTTATATGTGAACTGAATTTATTAAAAAAGACTTGGTTCACGACTTCTCACTCTGGGCTTGGATAATAAAGTAGTAACAACTTGTGTCCAAGTACAAGTGCCACGAAACAATCAAATTCATGAGAAAACCAGAGTAACAAGCATACTTATAAGTGGCGTATGCGGTCACCCATTTTTAGAATATTTCCGTTAATTCTCATAATGTATTGGTTGATTACAAAAAATAGATCAAATGCAGCACTCTGCGACTAGTCAGGACATTTTGGTAATATAATAAGCTTCCTTTCGGTATGTATCACATTATGCTGCGGATGATCAAAACCACTTTTTGATCAGTTTTAAGCCTGGAAATAAGTTAAGTGATAGCTATATGTCTACAAATGACCCTGGAACCAATTTTTCTAGAAAAATTGGCATTTTCCCAGTAAAAAAGTTCTCTTGAGTTTTTGCTCTAAAACATCTCTAGATAGCTCAAAATTGAGGTCAAAGGTCCTGAAAAAATGTCTAATATTGCAAACTCCACCACTTTGAGCCTCTGTCAGGATGGGACATATGGTCTAAAAAATTCTGAAAAAATTCAGGGGACATGATGGAGTCTTCTAGAATTCATAAAAAAATTTTCAGAATTTTTTTTCATCTTCACTCTCTCACTTGACAGAGAATCACCCATATATATATATATATATATATTTACATATATGCCGCCCTTAGACTCGGTGAGGCAGCTGAATCACCAGAAATTCAAAGAAGTGTCTATTTACATACATTGGAGATCTCTATACCTAACCTTATTATTATTATTATTATTTACTTGATATTATTTCGCTCGCACTTACAACTCAATCGAAATACTGACATGAGACACATCGCAGTAATATGTACAATATATACATCTATAATATTCGCATACGCGTGTTGAGGGTCATATACTTTATCGGCCTTATATACAAACCGTCCTCGTTTCCCGTCACTTGCGAGAAAGACGAGATTGGTTCAATATAGTCGAAATCACGAGATTTTAGCGTCCGCGCGCTGGCTCCGGAGAGTTGATGTGAAACGCTCCATACACCCACATACATTTGTACGTACGAACATACGAAAATTCTCGAGTCTCTGTGTTTTCCGACCCGTAGATTACTGAAATAAAGGTCCCGAAATCTGATTCAAGAAGTCAATTCTTGAATCATCACAGGACTTTCTCTGTCTGAGAGAGATGAAATGTACCAATAGCATTCATTCACAATTCCAGATTTCTCTAATTATATCTAATCCATCATTCACTGAGAGCAGTTTATAGTTAGGTGAACTATAAATCTCCTATATATATAGTTCTATTTTGATCTAGCTATAAGATATTGTGAATCCAACTATACAATTTTCACTAATGTATACCATGGAAAAAGTATTTATTATACTATATTCAAAGTAGATTTTACTCTATACAGTACTTTGATTTATAGTAGATATGATTGAGCGGACACAGTTGACTTATAATTCTGTTTCATTAAACAAAAATTTAGGGACAACTTGGATTGTTGAAGTTTAATGTATGAAATAACTACCCTCTAACGTAAATTCTATTAGAAAGGAAGGCAAATTGATATAACATGTAAATTGACAATTTTTCTCACAATTTCTGATGTAGTCATCTCATAAATATCGGCCTCTATCGTAGAGATAGAAGTTTCT
Source organism: Aphelinus atriplicis (assembly GCA_020882685.1). NCBI lineage: Eukaryota > Metazoa > Arthropoda > Insecta > Hymenoptera > Aphelinidae > Aphelinus > Aphelinus atriplicis. Next base: position 716,640 of record JAJGQD010000010.1, read on the forward strand.
TACATCTTTGTGACCAGACATGGAATTAATCGACAGGAGTTATTTTTCCATAATAACCATAATATATGACTCTAACAACTTTTCACGCATACTCATCGTCGAGAATAATGAATCTTAATCTCAAATCGTTCTAGGATGCAAAAGTTTCTTCAAACGTAGTGTGAGGAGGAATTTATCATATTCTTGTCGTGGTACTCGCAATTGTCCCATCGATCAGCATCATAGGAACCAGTGTCAATATTGTCGCCTCAAGAAGTGCCTCAAGATGGGGATGCGGAGAGAAGGTATAATTTCACAATTATTTGCATATAATCTTCAAAAATCGATAGACATTCGAGTAAAAAAGAACGTAGATAGAGCCATTTTTTATTGAGTTTACAGTTTTCATTAAACTGTTTGTGCCACAAATCACTTTTCCGAATCCGCTTTCACAATGATATCATTTTTGCGATTTTAGGAATGACTTATTAAGAATCTGGAATCAGATTCTGAATAAAGAAGATAGCGGGATAAATATGGTGGATATTAATTTGGGAAGATAAAAATTTATGAATAGAGGAAATATCACCGCTTCTCAGTGAAATTTAGGATACGAAAGCTTTTGCTTTTTTGCTTTCTCAAAGAGAAAGCTTTGTAATGGGGCAAAAATCGACGCACCAAATCAGACCTCGGGACCTCGATTTTCGTGATGCACGGGTCGAAAAACATGGAAATCCAAAAGTGTCTGTATGTGTGTGTGTGTGTGTGTGTGTGTGTGTGTGTGTGTGTGTGTGTGTGTGTGTGTGTGTGTGTGTGTGTGTGTGTGTGTGTGTGTGTGTGTGTGTGTGTGTGTGTGTGTGTGTGCGCGTGTGTGTGTGTGTGTGTGTGTGTGTGTGTGTGTGTTTGTGTGTGTGCGTCCCGTTTTTTTTTCGTCCACGATAACTCTCGAAGGAATGGTCCGATCGTCTTGAAATTTTGCACACAGGTTAATCGCGGCAAAATCTCGGGCGAGTTCAATTTTCAGCGAAATCCGTTGTTTATTTCCTTAGCAACCGTTGTTAAGATGTCTATTTTGCTTTCTCAAAGAGAAAGCTTTGTAATGGGGCTAAAATCGACCCAACGACTCAGACCTCAGGACCTTGATTTTCGTGATCTACGGGTCGAAAAACATGGAAATTCAAAAATGTCTGTATGTATGTATGTGTGTGTGTGTGTATGTATGTATGTGTGTGTGTGTGTGCGTCCCGTTTTTTTTTCGTCCACGATAACTCTCGAAGGAATGGTCCGATCGTCTTGAAATTAGTTGTGACAAGATCTAGTCCGAGTTAAATTTTCAGCAAAATCCGTTGGTTATTTCCCTAGCAACCGTTCCTAACGTGTTTTCTCACAAATCCTTATGAGTGCTCATTGGGGCAAGCCGGAAAATCAGTTTTAAGTCACACTCGATGGCCAAGGACACTGAATTGTTGTATTTGTTCCATAGCAATGGTTGTTTACCTCTCTAGCAACAGTTACGAAGGTTGGAAATCATTAATTTATTACCAATTTCCATCATTTTCGACGGCAAAGGACACAAAATCTTCCCAAATAGCTCCTTAGCAACCGTTATTCACCGCCCTAGCAACCGTTGCTAAGGGGGAAAAAAATTGATGTAAGTTTCGTTTCCAGTATTTTCAACGTACTATAGAGAAAATTGGGAAAATTTGGTGTCTTTTGCCGTCGAAAATGATCAAAATAGATTTTGAATTGATCGTTTCCAACCTCAGCCGTCGAAAATGATCAAAAACGGACTTAAGGGCAGGGCGGATCGATTTTGACCGCTATTAAACCGTATGACAGTCACAAGATGAATTGATCGAAAAATGATGCAGGTCCAAATGTCTCGCATCGTGTAGAACCTAGAACCGTTTGCTTTGTTGCATTTGATCAAATAATAAGAGAGCCCGGGCAGACATCAACACTCGCAACATAGTTTGGTCAATTGAAAAAGAACGACACTTTACAAAGTCACAAAGATACGAATTGAATTGATTAGATAATTTTTTTGTAATTTTTGAAAAATAGATGATCGTATCGACGGTAGTGGAAAGGTGAAAATACAGGTTTGGGAAGCGTTTGTCGGTGATATTGAAGCCTCTTTGAGAAAGCATACTGCTAAGGCACTTGGCAGCGGTTTTTTCGTTTCTTTCGTCCACGATAACTCCCGAAGGAATGATCCGATCGTCTTGAAATTAGTTGTGACAAGATCTAGTCCGAGTTAAATTTTCAGCAAAATCCGTTGGTTATTTCCCTAGCAACCGTTCCTAACGTGTTTTCTCACAAATCCTTATAAGTGCTCATTGGGGCAAGCCGGAAAATCAGTTTTAAGTCACACTCGATGGCCAAGGACACTGAATTGTTGTATTTGCTCCATAGCAATAGTTGTTTACCTCCCTGGCAACAGTTACGAAGGTTGGAAATCATTTAATTATGACCCATTTCCATCATTTTCGACGGCAAAGGACACAAAATCTTCTCAATTAGCTCCTTAGCAACCGTTTTTTACCGCCCTAGCAACCGTTGCTAGGGGAAAGAAAAATTCATGTAAGTTTCGTTTCCAGTATTTTCAACGTGCTATAGAGAACATTGGAAAAATTGGGTTTCTTTTGCCGTCGAAAATGACCAAAATAGATTTTGAATTGCTCATTTCCAACCTCAGCCGTCGAAAATGATCAAAATGAGTCTTCGAGTTTGCTAAATACGGACTTAAGGGTAGAACGGATCGTTTTTAACCTCCATTAAACCGTATGACAGTCACAAGATGAATTGATCGGAAAATTAAGCAGGTCCAAATGTCTCGCATCGTGTAGAACCTAGAACCGTTTGCTTTGTTGCATTTGATCAAATAATAAGAGAGCCCGGGCAGACATCAACACTCGCGACATAGTTTGGTCAATTGAAAAAGAACGACACTTTACAAAGTCACAAAGATACGAATTGAATTGATTAGATAATTTTTTTGTAATTTTTGAAAAATAGATGATCGTATCTACGGTAGTGGAAAGGTGAAAATACAGGTTTGGGAAGCGTTTGTCGGTGATATTGAAGCCTCTTTGAGAAAGCATACTGCTAAGGCACTTGGCAGCGGTTTTTTCGTTTCTTTCGTCCACGATAACTCCCGAAGGAATGATCCGATCGTCTTGAAATTAGTTGTGACAAGATCTAGTCCGAGTTAAATTTTCAGCAAAATCAACAAAAAGAACCAAGAGTTTTTTATGCTCGTGTACTTCTCGGTGAGACGTTTCCAGGGGAATGGGCTCTCAAACAAGGAAACGATAGGATCAGCATCCCTGTTGAGTGGAAGAATCGCTAGTTCTTCGAAGGAGTAGTCGTTGCCTGGCTGTTTGAAGCCTTGCATATCCACCACGTACTCCACCTCGAGAGTGAATGAGCTCTAGGATTGATGAAGGTGTCCTTTTTTGGTACTAAAATGACTTCCCTAACATCCCCACTCATTGGAGTATACTCGACTATCCGATCGTGAATGATCAGGCAATAAGCTAATGTGTTTGGTGGGAAATCATTTATAGCTTCGAATTCCGAATGAACATCCACTGGTGCGTTTTTGAGAGATTCGTTTTAATTCGAACAATCTAGCCCAATCAGTGGTGTTTTTGTGATGAACTATTCTCTACTCGAGATCGGTTCTGAATCCTTACCATAATATGGATTCTGGGAATTGCAGGACATGTCGTAGAGGACGGTATATTGATTACTTACAATCGATGTCCACATTGAGATTACCGTATGGATAGAATTGAGTATTAAGGAATAGATTCACATTCCTAATTTGACAATGATCGAAGAGACTTGCATCGACATCCTTTCGATTTTTTCGATTCGTTTAAGAACCAAGAATGATGAATCGTGGTTTCTCCGATTGATTTGAAGTTTTCACAGTGCATACGTGATTCCTAGTTGCAGGGAGAACTGTATACTCTTGAAACTCCCACGATCAAAAACTTATGGCAATAGATTTACCTCTTTGCAATTGACCCAGCAAGCGAATTTCATACTCGTTTGTTAGATGCACATATGGCATGAGCCACTTCATTTTTGTTAAATAAAGTTCCCCCGTTTCCCATAGATCTTTATCTTTACCTGTTTTTTTGTAAGATGTTTGTATAATAGCATTTAGATCAGTGTTTGATCTTCGGAGTACCAACTCATGTTTGGTGTTGACTACGATCTTGCGATAATCTTTATCAAATCCTAGTATCATGCTGAGTGGAATGTATAGATCAAAGTAGCCTTGAGGATTGATGAAACTCTTGTTTCCTTCAACATCAAGCCAACCAGCATTTTCCATGTTTTATCTATGATTGAAGGAAATCCATTCTTTCATGAGAGTGGTTAGACCAACATTTTTGTAACGATCAATCTCTATGGCGTCCATTTTATATGGAATTTCTTCAAAAAAATGACTCTTTATTGTTGAAAAATTTTGTGAGATCCAAAGCTGTACCATCTTGCTTGCATATTCTACCACAAATATGCAGCAAGCTTCTTGATGGTAGGAGACACAAATCTTGATGTTGGATTGATATACGTTTCTCATCGTTGTTGTTGTAGTTGGATCCAGTATATGGATGATCAGTGTGTACCTCATAGTGCGAGATACGTTCATCAAATGCGATTGGAGTTTAAATGTTTAGAATGTCTTTCATCTTCATTGAAACAACTAAAGAATATACAAGTTTTTTTCCACCAGGGCCGACTTCGAAGCCGAGACTTTCTAGGAACTGACTGTTTCGACGTGTTAAGGCTTCGAGAGCTCGTCGACGACTGATGCTCGGTTGACGTAATGTGCTACTTTTATACCTTTGTCTGTGGTAGACGACCCCCATTATCCTACCAAAACCTACAAATCAGGTGGCGCGTCAGCGCCACCGACGACAAGTATGCGCAGCAAGCGCTCGTGGGGACGCGACTAGCCATTATATACAGCCCAATGTCGTGTTCAACCTCACTTTTTTAATTATTTCTGTTTTACCGCTGTCCTGCAGTCTTGTAACAGTTATAAGCAAGAACTACGGTCACTTACGATTACTTTTGTCAGAAAAGTTCCATCGAAATCGCTTTGGTTATATTCGAGAATAAAAGATTGAATCGGCTAGCAGACGGAGTGCGCGAGAGCGCTTGAAAATTTGTCAACATTTCAAGATTTCAAGAGTACGCTATAGATATACAAGCAAGCGAGCGAGCGAGCGCCAGCGGTGCCCAGTGCTGAGAGGGTGACGGCCGGTGAAGTTGGTTACCACTGCGACCGGTCGACTGCGCATGTACTTATATTTTGCACGCTCTCTCTCGCTCTTCGAGTGGAGCAGTCGAACTCAGCTGTGATAATTACAGGTTAGTTCGCGCGGTCTGACGCAGTCCAACGGAACAACATTTGTCAGATAAGTTATACATTACTTTTTGGATTTTGATTTTATTTTATTACGTCTAGAGGGTCTCGTAAGAGTGTTCCTTCGAGAAAACTTATTTTTTTCTAGGTAAGTAATCAAAACGCTGGTTTACAAGGCGAGTCAGTTGAACTTTAGAAAGAAAGCAGCAAAGAAATTGATGATCGTTCAAAATTAAATTCAAGCTACAGCGTAACAAAAATCACCACAAATTTTCTCAAGGATAAACTGTCAGCCAAAAAAGTTCTAGATGCTCTTGCTGAAGGATTTGGAATGACAGTGAGGAGAAGAAACATGCAGACACTGCCAAGATTGAATTGGTTAAATGATGAAGTAATAAACTACAATATCACAAACTTTGTCAAACAACATCCCAGAGGCCAGAGCAAGATAATGATGGCTGCTGGTGAATCTATCAATCCCTTCTGGACGGTATTTGCCAACCACCAGTCGTATAAATTTTACATGTGTATAGTTTATACGATTACACAGACTTATAGTTTTGCAGAGCATAGTTTTTCTTAAATCATTTCTCCATAGCAACAGAGTTGAAGGTTTGACTAATAGTTCATTAGATATTGACTCGCATATCGAACTTGAAGCTGTCACTACCAAGGATAATATTATGGCAGTCACTTCTGCAACATCGACTATTCAAGCAGATGCTGAAGCCATAGTCAAAGTGCTTGAGGTAAATTTTAGTGAAATTTTTTCGTCAACAATTAAAATCTTGATGTTCATTGAATGGACTGAATTTTACATTTCATGTTTTAATTTAGGATGAAGATACCAACGTTGCATCAGTAGCTGCAACTAATCAATTGAATGCTGAAAACCACATTGAATTAACCGATGGTCAACAAACTTTGAATTTACTACTGTAGATGGACATCAAGAGAGACTTGTAACTTCATTAGGCATAGTTACAATGCAGTTAAATCCAGGAGAATACCTATCTATTGCTTAATTATATTTACTGAAATCATCAAGATCAAATTGAATTAGAATTATAATCGACTATTCAAGCAGATGCTGAATAATATTGTGAAAAGTGGACCAAAGCAAAGGCCATTAAGAATTTGTAATGTTTGTCACACGCTGCTGGTGCAAGAGACAGCTCCATATTTTAGCTGATTACAAAAAACCGCTGCCAAGTGCCTTAGCAGTATGCTTTCTCAAAGAGGCTTCAACATCACCCACAAACGCATCCCGAACCTGTATTTTCACCATTCCACTAGCGTAGATACTATCATTTATTTTTTAAAAATTACAAAAATATTATTTAATCAGTTCAATTCGTATCTTTGTGACTGTGTAAAGTGTCGTTCTTTTTCAATTGACCAAACTTTGTCGCGACTGTTGATGTCTGCCCGGGCTCTTTTATTATTTGATCAAATGCAACAAAGCAAACGGTTCTAGGTTATACACGATGCGAGACATTTAGACCTGCTTAATTTTTCGATCAATTTATCTTGTGACTGTCATACGGTTTAATGGTGGTTAAAATCGATCCGTCCTGCCCTTAAGTCCGTATTTAGCAAACTCGAAGACTCATTTTGATCATTTTCGATGGCTGAGGTTGGAAATGATCAATTCAAAATCTATTTTGATCATTTTCGACGACAAAAGACACCCAATTCTCCCAATTTTCTCTATGGCACGTTGAAAATACTGGAAACGAAACTTACATGAATTTTTTTTTTCCTTAGCAACGGTTGCTAGGGCGGTAAACAACGGTTGCTAAGGAGCTAATTGGAAAGATTTTGTGTCCTTTGCCGTCGAAAATGATGGAAATGGGTCATAAATTAATGATTTCCAACCTTCGTAACTGTTGCTAGGGAGGTAAACAACCGTTGCTATGGAGGAAATATAACAATTCAGTGTCCTTGGCCATCGAGTGTGACTTAAAACTGATTTTCCGGCTTGCCCCAATGAGCACTCATAAGGATTTGTGAGAAAATACGTTAGGAACGGTTGCTAGGGAAATAGCCAACGGATTTTGCCGAAAATTGAACTCGCCCGAGATTTTGCCGCGATTAACCTGTGTGCAAAATTTCAAGACGATCGGACCATTCCTTCGAGAGTTATCGTGGACGAAAAAAAAACGGGACGCACACACACACACACACACACACACACACACACAAACACACACACATACATACACACACACATACATACATACAGACACTTTTGGATTTCCATGTTTTTCGACCCGTAGATCACGAAAATCGAGGTCCCGAGGTCTGATTCGGTGGGTCGATTTTTGCCCACCGGATGCTGCTTAGATTACCGATACCGATTGCTTTCTTAGATTACGCAATCGGTGCAATACCAATTCAGAAAGAATAGACAGTATACCGGTATGAAAAGGTTCTTACAAAAATGACTTTTCAAGTATTTTTCATTTGTGATTTCATTCGTTAACTAAATCTTATTATCCAATGTGATGTGCTAAGGGGTTACAGGATGCTATGAGGAACATAGTTCAAAAGTTTTTCCAACCTGTACAGATTTGTGAAAATTTGGATGAAAAAAGAGTATATCTGTAACTCGATAGAAGTATAAAAGTGATAGAACTCGATAGTGTATAAAAGTGAACGTTAACCCTGGTTACATTTAACAGACTCAAGTGATAAAAGAAAGTAATTGTCAAGTATTTGTAAATATGAGACTGTACTAATTATGTTCCAAGTTCCAATTTCTTTTGATTTTCCGTATATTTATGAAAAATAGATTTATACGATGCGTTCCGTACCAAACCAGAAATTTCATCATCTGACGAAGTTGAATCTCAATCAGAGCCAGAGTCATCAGGATTAGGTATTATTACATACTCATCATTTTCGTCGGAATCTGATTGCTCCTTCTGAGTTGATTTGGAATTAATTCTTTTTGAAATTTCCACAGCTTTGCGCTTAGGCATTTTCAGACGTTAAAAATGAACTTTGGAAAAATCAAAAGGATATTCAGCTACTATACACGCGAGATCAGTTATGCAATATAAACATGAAAAAATTTCAAAGAGCTATATTATAATAAAGTGTAAATTGAATAGAGCAAACTGAGAAGAGTCAGAAAATAGAACCAATGCTTACCTTTATTAGCGAGTTTTTCTTTCGTTTTGTATCATTTGAAGATAAACAATAGATTTACTAAAAAATGTATTGCCTCTCTCATAACAACATGTGTGTATGAAAATGAAACGGCCAAGTATTTTTAAGATTTTAATAAAATGAATATGAAGTTTATTGTTGGCAAATGATAGAGGTGCGAATATATCGAACTTTTTCATAATAGGATTCTAATTTGATCTTTAACGCTGTTTTTCTCAAATACATTGCACTTTTACGGAAAATTATCAAGAATAAAAAGTTCTTAAAATCACCCAAAGAATATGCTGGAATTTTTTCAGAATTTTTTGAACGATTTTTTGGAATTTGCAAAAATTGACAAGTGCATAATTATAAAAAATTGCTCAAAAAAATCTGAAAAAATTCCAACGTATTCTTTGAGTGATTTTAACAACTTTTTATTCTTGTCAATTTTTAGAAAAAGTGCGTCATTTTTGTATAAACAAGCTTTCAAGTTTTTTTGCAAAAATTTTGCAGTTGAGGTGCAATTTTGGATGCACAGGGGAGAAAAATCGATATTCAAACAATGCATCCTTCAAGTTCAGACATTTATTCCACCGGTTACTGGGGTTCCAGGTATATGGCAGACTCATAACCCCTTGAAAATTTGATTTAAAAAAAAAGCTGTTTCGAGAAAACCGTGTTATTTTGTAAAAATACTGTATTTTTGCCTATTTAATGATGTTTTAGACAAATTCAATTGACACCATTGGAAAGAGCAAGTCTTTACCTTTCGAAATATGTCCCTGAAAAATTTTTCTGTCGCGAATAGAAAAAGTTCTGAGGTACCGAAGAGCGACATGCTTCGAGTGGCATTCTGGGCCGAAACGGGCTAGTCGGGATACGGGTCATGTATGTGACGTTGAAGAGTTCAGAAGAAACGGTGCAAGTTATTCAAGTTTCCATGGGTAACTGGAAAACTGTTGAAAAATCCATAAAATAACGATGCGACGCGGGTTTGACCGAACGATAGGACATCGAAAGGATTTTCATATACTACGTTTGAAACATTAAAAAATGGACCAAGTGCTTCAAAAGTATTGAAAAATCATTGAATAATATCATGAAGATGATTCTGGTATCACCAAGTGATAAAGGCGATTGAGAACTTTCATATTCGATCGTGAAGAATTGAAAAAAATATATGCTCGGGCGTGATTTTTACGGAAGAAATTGGCATTTCAAATTAAAATAATGAGATCGTGGAAAATATCCATGAAATGAAAGTATTATTAAAATGTGGATGACCAATCGGTATATCATTGAAGGGGCTTTCAGATTGATGCGTGAGTGTTAGAAGTGGGCAAATCAAAGTCATGTTTGCATAGTTATCAGAGAAAACAATAGAAAAAACCATGAAATAATAGAATGGTGCAATTCCGTCTCTAACCGATCAGATAATCATTAAATGGGCTTTCATGTTCCATGGTGAAGATTTCGTTAAAATTGATGGTGGGCGTGACATGAGGAGAAAAACCTTCATAATACCCTGTATCCCGTGAATCATTGGGAAAAACTGTGAATTGATGTCTAGATGAAAATTTTAATGTAGAACTGCAAGGACTCTTCCATTTACTATCGTGGAAAAGACAAAAATGTTGATGCGTAACAATAAAATTTGCGAAAGAAAATTGGTGTTCTCAAGTATTATAGGAAAATCGTGGAAAAACCACGAAATAATAGTATGATGCAAATTCGAGTCTGGCCAATTGATGGATTATTGAAGGGGTTTTCATATTCCGTGGGGAAATTTTCGAAAAATTGATGAGTGGGCGTGTAAACCCATTGATTGATGTCACAATGCATATTTTATATTCATATTTGTCAGAAAGAATTAATGTTTTCTGGCTATATTCCTTGCTTAAAATTTTAGAAAAAATGATGCGTGGGCATGAATAATAAATTATTTTAAATTCCACGAAATCGTTGTTTTTCGTATAAAATCTCTTTGAGAAAGCATACTGGGTCAAATTTTTTGATGAATTATTCGAGTCTCGTTATGATTATAATTTTTTAAAAAGAGGTTAAGCTACCCAATGTTTGCCATTCTACGTCAGTTGAGAATGTTGCCAGACTCTCATACGAGGACTTATTGGTGAGGCGCATATTCAGAAGTAGATTCATATTTGCCTATGGATATAATCATTTCAATCGATATGTATGCATTCTTTCAAAATTTTTGATTTCGAAATCCCATGAAATACTGGAGCGAGCGAGAGTTTATTGCTAGTTAGAGGAATATTATTACAATGGACTTCATAAAGTTTCTCATGGAATGATGAATGAACAGTCGTCAATTGAAGATTGGAACAACATTGTGATGTAGCATTTCGACCTTCTCAAGGAATTTCTCTATCAGGGAGAATTCCCGGGGCTCAGTCGTCTGATGAAGTTCTGGAGCTAAGCCCACGCACGTGCAATCGATCGCCGTATCGGCTGCAATCAAACGCGCGTGCAACCGGCATATGGAGCGATTTTTTGCACCATCACGATGGCAATTGGATTTCACGCGTGGCCTGGACAGCAAGGACTCGACCGTGCCTGTCTGCTGGAGTTCACCCCAGGTCTCCACGTGCCTCCTCTCACCCTATAGCTGCTTGTTCCGGTCGTGCGGTACCCTTTGGTTCACCGGCAGCAGCTTCGGCAGCCACTGATGATTCTCCTGCCTCCGCGCTGGTCGTCGAAAGGTATCTCGAGACGTCGCCAGAGGAGGCTCGTCATCGTTCCCGCTTCCCATACGCGCGCGCGCGTGCGAGCGTGCGTGCGTGCGTGTGTGTGCGCGCGCGTGTGTGTGTGTGTGTGTGTGTGTGTGTGTGTGTGTTTGTGTGTGTGTGTGTGTGTGTGTGTGTGTGTGTGTGTGTGTGTGTGTGTGTGTGTGTGTGTGTGTGTGTGTGTATGTTTGTGTGTGGTGTGTGCGCGTGTGCGTGTGCGTGTGCGTGATCGCGTCCGTGTCCGCGTCCTCGCGGTATTTGTAGCCGTTCAAGGACTCACCATTGTATCTCAGCGAGGAGTTTTTCACGACGTGTGGTTCGACACCACCAGTAGATCTGTATCATCATCGTGAATTAATAACACCTTGGTGCTTAAATCTAGTTCCCCCTCACGCGTTGTTATTGCAATTCTAGCGCGATTTTTCTCGTCTCAAGTGCCCCTTTGGCGATGAGAGCCTTTGCCGGGCTCGCCAGGATCACCCAGGTTGTGGTTCACCATGCACCCCGAGCAATCACACCCGTGCCTACGACTCAACTCGACGGACACCGTCCTGGCAGTAGTTGCCGCGTGATCCGCCATCGCAAAGCTCGTCGAGCCGAGAGTACGCGTGAGCAGTAATCCCCGAATATCAAGGTTGCCCCGAGACTCGGGAGCCACCTCACAACACTCACGACCTGAGCAGAGACAACTTGCACCTAGATCTTATGCCAGGATGAAGTGACTAAGAATTACGTTTGTAGGCTTCTCGATCAGGGTATGAATATCACGGAACGCGGTAGTGTTCCATGCGTCAAGCAGAAGACACCGCACTATGTAATGTTTGATATTGCACGCTCGATTTTTACATTGGCATTAATTTAGCCAAAACTACTTTTTTGGATGCGAAACAGGATTCCATGATCATCCAGCATCCCAATTGAGCGATTCACGAAAAGAAATACCCAAAAACTCGTTCGCAATAATGAGTTTGGAGTACCGTGTCAAGCGATCTACTACTTTTTTCTCCCGAACAGATTTTGTTCAGATCATTTTTTCTTACGACCATGAAGTTAGCCGCCCTGATGAAGCAGCTATGTTCACGCATAGTAAGAGGTACATATATGGTCCAGAACCCCAATGTAACAACGTTCACATGCTCTTGCTTCCCGCGTGAATATAGAACCATGAAAAAATTTCTGGAAGTGAATTGTTAATGTATAATTAGAAAGAATATGGGGAAACTATTAGCCGTGTCCCATAGATTCCACGAAAAGTACTGCAGATTTTTCTAAACTCACAGAAGATAAGACAAGACATATCAGAATTTCCTCGATGATTTTTTTATAATTTAATTGATTTTACATGGGCATATGGTGATTTAGGAAGCCGATGTCGGCGTGTCGACTGAAGTTTTATTTGAATAAGTAAGGATATACCATAATACCCGAAAATGTCCAGGTGGCTAGGTCACCGATGGCAGTGTCCCGAGGGTGCGCTCCTCGTATTTTAACTTGGAGAAGCTCACCCTGGACCCGAACGATGTCCAGGTAGTCAGGGTACCCGATGACGGTGTTCCAAGGGTGCGCTCCTGGTATTTTTGGTTGGAGTACCTGACCCTGGACCCGAACGATGTCCAGGTAGTCAGAGTACCCGATGACGGTGTTCCAAGGGTGCGCTCCTAGTATTTTTGGTTGGAGTACCTGACCCTGGACCCGAACGATGTCCAGGTAATCAGGGCACCTAATGAGGATGTTCCAAGGGTTCACACCTGGAATTTTTGGTTGGAGTACCTGACCCTGGACCCGAACGATGTTCAGGTAGTCAGGGTACCCGATGACGGTGTTTCAAGGGTGCGCTCCTAGTATTTTTGGTTGGAGTACCTGACCCTGGACCCGAACGATGTCCAGGTAATCAGGGCACCTAATGAGGATGTTCCAAGGGTTCACACCTGGAATTTTTGTTTGGGGAAGCTCACCCTAATCCCAAACAATGTTCAGGTAGTCAAGGTAGTCAGTTTCCTCAAACAAAAATACTAGGAGCGCACTCTTGGAACACCGTCGTCGGGTACCCTGACTACCTGGACATCGTTCGGGTCCAGGGCCGGTTCCCCCAAGTAAAAATACCAGGAGAGCACTCTTGAAACATCGTCATCGTTAACTCTGATTTCCTAGACAGCGTTCGGGTCCAGGATCAGTTTCTTCAAGTTAAAATACTAGGATCGCACTCTCAGGACACTCCATCGGCAACCCTAGGTACCTGGACAGCATCGGAGATTCGGATATATCCTTATTCAAATAAAACTTCCAGTCAACACGCCGACATCGACATCCTCAACCACCATTTTCCTATGTTAAATTAATTATAAAAAAACATAGGATGAATTTTGATTTGTCTTGTCTTATATGAAGATAATAAATTAATTAATTTCTCCTGATCATTTATATTTTTTTTTGTAACGCTGATGTATACAAATATTTTGCAAAAATATTTACTGAATCTTATTACTACTGCTAATGTGTGAGTCCTTAGTGCATATATGTTTTATTAATTATTATTCTTATATTATATAATACTCCGCAACAAGAATTGAAATCCTCAGAAAAACCTTTTCCAAAAAAAAAGTAAAAATGTTGCGTCAAGCATGTGGCAGAACTAGTTTATCTCTTATATTGCTCAGAAAAAATGAAATCCATAATAGATACATGAGTCAATTTATTATTTCATCAGTATTCATCCTGATTAATTCTCATATTGTTGGAGTTTCACTCATTTTTATTACAGTTTACATACTATAAGAGACGTTGTCAACTCTAACTAACCAATTACGGAAAATCTTACCGAAATGCTTGTTAGGTACCTCATCTATTATTTGAAGAACTAATGACGAACCAAATTGACGCTACTTGGTAAGCATTTCCAACGACTTAAGAATCACAATATTCCAATTCCAAAATTAAGTGTACGATTTCGCTAATCTTACTGATTTGAGAACGTGAAATTCGTCCACAAGGCCGACAAAATATACACATGAATTTTCTGTTTGATGAAACCTTAGTTTTGCATTTAATAATAGAAGAATATATAAAGTCTATCTTTATTATAGGGTTAACTGAACCTGCAATTCCAATACAAAAATATATTTGGAATGAATCAAACGATCGAGGGGAGGTTGTGAAACCGTGTGAATCAGAAAAAATTAGGTGGTGAAGAATATATCTCAGTTCAAAAACGCACTCGAAGATATTCGATTCTAACAAGTGGCGTCAATTTGGTTCGTCATTAGTTCTTCAAATAATAGATGAGGTACCTAACAAGCATTTTGGTAAGATTTTCCGTAATTGGTTAGTTAGAGTTGACAACGTCTCTTATAGTATGTAAACTGTAATAAGAATACGTGATACTCCAACAATATGAAAATTAATCAGGATGAATACTGATGAAATAATAAATTGACTCATGTATCTATTATGGATTTCATTTTTTTTTGAGCAATATAAGAGATAAATTAGTTCTGTCACATGCTTGACGCAACATTTTTACTTTTTTTTTAAAAAGGTTTTTCTGAGGGATACCATGATATCCAGATGAAACTATCAATTCAGAAAAAAAAGTGCCCATAAAATTAGTTCAATCAGGATTAAATTTGAATAAAATGTGAATAAAAAACTCCAGGAATGACATGTACAACAGATTCATTTAAGTTTACAGTGATCTGTATATGTGATCTCGATCACTTTCTGCATCAATGAAAAGTTAAAGGGAACATAGAGAATTTATGGAATGGTCTCTGGAATAATTTGTTTTAATATTTTCTAAATGTGTCTTGCGATTGAGAAAATTTTTTAACTTTCTCTCAAATTGAAAGCATCGAGAGCAATAATTACTCATATAATTTTCTTCATTTATACTTGATGTGGTTAATTAGTTTGCAAATATATGATTTTGTAAAATGTTTGTAATAAAACTTATGTCAATCAATTAGAAATGGTGGTTGTTAATCTTTTTATTGTTTATGAAGTTGAAAATGTTTCAATGTAAAATTTTCATTTTCTGTCAAGTTTATATTGATTCATTTTTAATATATGCGTATTTTGCTCAATGCAATATCCCTGATAACTCTACAGTTTCCCAGGTGCGTTCTGAAAATCTTTACAATCGAATGTATTTAAGTAGATACATTTCAGATAAAAGAGTATGGTATCTTTCTAAAATTTTCTGAAAATGTAAAATTATTTGACGATGAAGAATTTTTTTCAGGAGGTATATATTGATCTAAGCATATGAAAGTACAGAGATCAAATTCTATTGATTTTGAGGAGTTCAAATACATTTTATCTTCTTAGATTTCCACGAATTCTTCGATGAGTTCACACATTCTATGATCTGTTCTGAAATTCCATATCAAGCACAACTTAAACAAAATTATATTACTTCCATAGTGTATTTTAGTCTGAAGAGTACCGAACTTTTCTAAAGAAAGGATGAATTTCCTAGGGAATAGAGAGTAGTTCTACGGGTGTATATATTGGATATTAGAGCATTCTAAATCGGGGCATGTTAGAGTACAGAAATCCATTCAAATTCGTCCTGTCAAGATCTATAGATTTCACACTTTTTGTCACTCAAAATGATTCTTATGAATACTCATATTATAGTATGCGTTTTGTAATTTTATTTCCAATATTCAGGCACATGTTTTTCTTCCAGTGTTCTTATGTCAAATTGTACTTTGTTTCTCAAAAAACATCATTCTATTATAAACCAGAACTATCCAAATCTGAGAAGATATATGAAAGTTCTGAAATCAATTCATATGATTCAATTCATCAAATCAATTCATTCATGTTCACCCTCTTAGCTACTCACAAACATTATCATAATGTCACGTATTCCGAGATGCGTTTTATCATTTTTTCTTCAATATTTTGGCATCAATTATTACTGATTACAGTCTTGGAGCATTGGGAAATAGTCCATTCCATTTTTCAACAATATTTATCGCTGAGAATTTGTGGATGTAAAACATCATTGATTATAGAACTACTAGTTCAGTTGAAATTACGTAGATGCCCAATGGTCGGCTGGGGGGGGGGGGGTAAAGTAGCAACCAGAAATCAGGAGAGTGCTGGTTCGCATTTAGTCCGGGAAGCGTCAATCTTTTCTCTCGCAATTTCACTTATCAATAAATTTGGGATGATCCACTAAGCCTGATAAAAAAATATTCATCGTTCGAAATTTATGGATGTAAAAAATTATTAATTATAGAAGTGTGAAGTGATCTATTCACATATAGAAATTACCGTTAACTTGAAAGAATTTGGTGTAAATTTTTTTAGTGTTCTTTTTTTTCGAACAAAGTCAATACTATAACTATACTATAAATTCATGGACGCGATTTTTTTTCTAAATTAACAATTTCATTTGTATATCATATGAAGTCTACGAACGTGATTTACAGTCATGAATACATTCAGAAGCAGAAGAGCTGGGAGAGGAAGCAAGTATGAAGGAAAAATCAATCCGATAATTTGAAAGTGGCACACAAAAATTTTGAACGGTCAATAAGCCAGGTGGGCCAAGTCCACGCGTCATAATCCCCGTTGAAGTGGCGTCCAATGAGCTCTCCCACGTTCAGTTTCTGGTAGAGAATAACTCGAGTACTTTTCAAAACAAAACTTATTCTATGTTAAAAATCTTCAGTTTTTGATTTGAATCATTAGAAAGGTATTTATGCTTCTTGAAATATGGAAAATTTTATATTTTTTGAGAGTTACAATGAACGGGGTGAACTGATCACCCTGTTGGAATGCTCCGGAAATACCACGTTGAAACAGTTTATTAAAAAATTTTTTTAGATACATTTTAGCATTGCAGATACAAGTTAGAAACACTACATTCCGATTTCATGTGCCATGCAAGGACTTTTCAATTTTCTCCAGATTTTGTATGCCCATGTATGAACAAATTTACATAGCTCTCGTTCATTGAAATTTCAATTTCATTGGATTATCTTATCAATTCTATGGCGTGATTTATCTCTGTGAAAATAGTCGAGAAAATTCTAATAATGATAGTTGTTCCCAATTTTTAACTTTTTACAAGAAAAATCATTCTCTTACCTCAAAATTAGATCCCCTTAACAATTCAGTATATTATCGGGCCATGAATGTTCAAGATAACAATATTAGTTCCCTCAAGGCTTTTCAACAATAGTTGACTACCGAGTTCGATGGGAAAATTTCTATATATATTTCTATAATTCCTATAATTTCTTGCTGACATTCGCACAATTATCTCATTCCAGC
The DNA here is from genome assembly GCA_020882685.1 of Aphelinus atriplicis. Lineage (NCBI taxonomy): Eukaryota > Metazoa > Arthropoda > Insecta > Hymenoptera > Aphelinidae > Aphelinus > Aphelinus atriplicis. The sequence continues at coordinate 734,193 of JAJGQD010000010.1, forward strand.
TGTGCAAAGGGGTCGAGTTCCTCTGAATCATCAAAACTTTTCTGGATTATCGAGTCAGTCATCAGTTACGAATGGAGATGTACTTCCTCCCTCTTGCATAGATGGACAATCATATGTTACTTCATATGTTAGCTTATTATTGCGAGCAGAACCACATTCAACGTCCAGATATGATAACTACACGCTTACTAACAATATTATGGGAATCGATAATATTTGTGAACTTGCTGCAAGATTATTATTTTCAGCAGTCGAGTGGGCAAAAAACATTCCATTCTTCCCTGATCTTCAAGTTACAGATCAAGTAGCTCTTTTGAGACTTGTGTGGAGTGAGTTGTTCGTATTGAATGCAAGTCAGTGCTCAATGCCACTTCACGTAGCTTCTCTTGTAACTGCTGCAGGTCTCCATGCTTCGCCAATAACAGCAGATCGAGTTGTAGCATTCATGGATCATGTACGGATTTTCCAAGAACAAATGGAAAAATTGAAAGCCTTACATGTTGATTCAGCGGAATACAGTTGCCTAAAGGCAATCGTCTTGTTTACAGCCGGTCAGTATTTCTCTACACTCGGATTTGATCTCATAAAACGTTGTGTCTACTATCTGATCATTTTCTTGATAAAAATTACATGGTTGTACACTCGGTCTCAACCCATTGAATGATACATGAATATCTACAGGTTTGGAGTTAGAAAATAAACTAGTGGGTTTGGATATAAAAACATCCGTTGTATGTTCGATAGAAGATGATTTTTGACCGACAGTAATCAGCAGATGAGCTACTCTTTTCGAGAGATAAAATTAGAGGGGTTAATGAGAATAGGCTGTATAGGTCATCAGGCTGGAGAGTAGATAAGCAAAGGGGGTTCTAACTCATGAGAGGTTCTAACTCATGAGTTAGAACCCCCTTTGAGTTAGACCCCCTTTGAGTTTGTGTGTCATGTGTTGAGATAGACCCCACTCAGCATCGGATGCAATGTGTATCAACTCGCGCGCTCTCAACGTATGTAGAGAGTATGGATATTTTTCGTCATCAATTTTGGTGTGTAGGAGTAGTGGAAGCCCCACCCCGCTTCCACTTGTGGGAGATTTCCTATGACTCTAAATTTCATGCAATGTAATATTACATGAAATTTATAATGATTTTTTCTCCCTCCGTTAACTTCTTTATAATTTTAATCAGACATATTGAATACAATTATGAAAAATCCATAGGTTCTACGAACATAGATGTTTCGATAATGAATTTTTTTAACAACCGAACGTTATGATGAGCGCAGCTTCTCTTGTATGCCCCGTTGTGGTGTGGGAAAACCGTGGCAAGTTTTATTCTGTCAAGTGGTGGGTAGCCCATTTCCAGAAGATCATGAACTTTGAACCTGAAGCGTACCAGCCAACTCTTTTGAGATGAACCTGCTACGTATATTTTCTTGGCATCGCATAAATTTTCCCTGAGGATGGCTCCAATAGCTGTGTATGCGCGATCCCCTGTATTCCATGGTATTCCGTGGTGATGCTGTTCGAGCCAAGTGTTTATACCTTTGTACTTCTCGGTGAGACGTTTCCAGAGGAAATGGCTCTCGAACAAAAATACGATAGGATCAGCATTTTTGTTAAGAGGAAGAATCGCTAGTTCTTTGAGAATGTAATCGTTACCTGGCTGTTTGAAGCCTTGCATGTTCACTACGTACTCCATTTCGAGAGTGAATGAGCTCTAGGTTGAATGAAGGTGTCCTTTTATAATGCTCAAATGACTTTCCTCACATCCCCACTCCTTGGATTATATTCGACTTTTCGATCGTGTATGATCAGACAATAAGCTGATGTGTTTTGAGGGAAATTATTTATAGCTTCGAATTCCAAACGAACATCTACTGGCGCGTTCTTGAGAGATTTGTTTTGCTTGGAACAATCTAGCACAATCAGTAGTATTTTCGTGATGAACTACTCAAGATCGGTTCTGAATCCTTACTGTAATATCAATTCTGGAAATTGCAAAACATGTCGTAAAGGACGATATATTGATTACGATCGATGTCCACATTGAGATTACCGTATGGTAGGATTGAGTATTAAGGAATAGCTTCACATTTCTAATTTGACAATGATCGAATGGACTTGCATCGGCATCCCTACGATTTTTCCGATTCGTTTGAAAACCAAGAATGATGAATCGTGGTTTCTCCAATTGGTTTGACGTTTTCACAGTCCATACGTGATTCCTAGTGGCAGGAAGAACTGGGTACTCGTGAAGCTCCCATGATCGAAAACTCATGGCAATAGATTTACCTCTTTGCAACTGACCCAGCAAGCGAATTTTATACTCGTTTGATAGATGCACGTATGGCATGAGCCACTCAATTTTCGTTAAATAAAATTTCCCCGTTTCCCATAAATCTTCATTTTAACCTGTTTCTCTGTAAGACGAAATTGATTTTCGGAGTACCAACTCATGTTTGGTGTTGACTACGATCTTGCGATAATTTTCAGCAAATCCTAGTATCAGGCTTCGTGGAATCTATAGATCAAAGTAGCCTTGAACATTGATGAAACTCTTGTTTCCTTCAACATCAAGCCAACCAACATTTTCCATGTTTTATCTAGGATTGAAGGAAATCTTTACTTTCATGAGAGTGGTTAGACCAACATTTTTGCAATGATCAATCTCTATGGCGTTCATTTCATATCGAATCCCTTCGAAAAAATGACACAACCCATTGTTAACGAATTTTGTATGTTCTAAAGCTGCACCATCTTGCTTGCATATTCTACCACAAATATGTAGTGAGCTCCTCGATGATAGGAGGCACAAATCTTGATGCTGGATTGACATACGTATCTCATCGTTGTTGTTGTAGTTCGATAGTGTGAGATACTCTCATCAAATGTGATTGGAGCTTGAATGTTTAGAATGTTTTCCATCTTTGTTGAAACAACAAAAGAATATACAAGTTATTTTCCACCTGGGGCGACTTTGAAGCCGAGACTTCTTAGGAACTGAATGTTTTGACGTATTAACGCTTCGAGAGCTCGTTGACGACTGATGCTTAATTGGCATGATGTGCTGCTTTTATACCCTCGTTCGTGATAGACGATCCCCATTATCAAACCTGATTTTATATGCGATCTGACTGTGATAATTTCTCCACGGAAATTAACAAGACGTCCGTCCTGGTCAACTATTCGCACTTGAATGTGGGTCTATGTAGTTGACGTTGTTTTGTAAGTATATGACTGGTTATGGAACTTCAATAATGTTGTATCCTGGTTCTACAGCAGGGAAAAACTCGTGGATAATGTGTGCTCGCTGTCCGTTTATATATGAACCCGCAGTGATGTAACATTCGATTCTCAACGAATTGATATGTAGAATTTTCACTGGTAAATCTCTGAGTGATGAATCTGATCAGGTTTCAATGTGCACTGAGTGAATCCCAGCAAGCGTCCGACGGAATCTTTAGGCTTGAAGTTGATCCTCTTATTACACTTGATCTCACTATGGAGTGTATTATTGTTGGCTTTCAAACTCAAGAATATATCACTACCAGCAAATTTTTCTCGTAAAAGTCTATCGATATCCTCTATTTCGTAACTTCTTGGTGGTATGATTATTTTTTTCTCATCAACGTGAAGTTTATTGTTATGCTCATCAACGTTTGGAATAGAATTGAAGGTTAAGAATTGTATCAATCCTAGAACGTAATTTTTATCTGGTGAGAGTTCGATTGGTGGATGAAACTGTGCTTCAAGAACAGATGAATTGTTTGATAGAGTTATAGTTATTGACTCCATGACTGTTCGGAATATAATGAAACAGTGTTATGATGACTGTTCCTTATATACCTTTTATCTTGCCTCTCAAAAATTGCAAGCACAAGTGAACGCAGTATTACGTCCCAAAGTCTTGATATCTTTGAGGATTATACTTTACTTGGTGAACACCTGGATAAAGCAACAGGTCTAGTGGAGGTTGCAGATCACCAGAACTGTCGGAATAAACGACATCATCTCGTTGCTTTCGATAAGCTACCCAGTGAGTTCTAGGTCCACTTGCATCATCTAAATTCACTATGTACGATTCTCTGTTGCGCGGACCACTTGATGGTAGAGCATTTCTCATGTATACTCCACGAAAATTCGGAATCTTCATCTTCTGCGCATACTCCAATACATCAAAGTTGGATAATGCTGGCAGACTCACGTCGAGCCTTTTTTTAACCCTCCACCTTTGTATGGTCTCAAATAGAGACCATAGCCCTTTTTATACGGCTTCAAGTAGAGTCCTTCACCCAGCGCAATAGCTTCCATTGTCTTATTATATCGCTGACTCTCTTTTAGCTGATGTTTAGCAGCTTTAGCTCCGTTAATTGCTTTTGCGATGCCGGCCGCTCCACTTGCCAATGCACTAGTCGCACTCAAACCTGCAAAATTGGAATAAAGGGTAAAATTCCACTAATGTTTGGAGAAACTTGTAGGATTCGTGGGACTTTGATATGATTGTTTCCTCCTACTTTCTTGATAGCTGTGCGAGCACCTTTGAGAGCTGAACTGATTACTGTTTTTGCACTTCTACCGGGGATTATGAATTTTGAAGCAGCCTTGATGATGCTGTTCAATGTAGTGGCTACTCTCTTCTTTTTCTCACTAACTCTTTTATTCTTCTTACTAGATGACAAATTTTTCTTCATACCCATTACAAACAGTTTTTTCAATGTAGAGGTTTGTCTTTTCTTCTTCTTAGTGACTCTCTTCTTCCTCTTTTTGCATGACAACTTTTTCTTGATTCGTATTCCAGATCTACTTTTTATTTTCGTCGCGTTTGTAACTGCCCAAGCTGCTGCCTTCTCACCAAATCCTGCGTTGTCAGAACGAACTCTTTCCCAAGCTTTGTTTGCAAAAACTCTGTCTGCAAAACTTCTAAACTCAATATTCGCTCGATTCTGTGAATAAGCTATATCGTGCTCCTTGAAAGCAGGATTGATTCCAGGATCTCCGTGGGCTAAACGTTTAGCTAGTTTTGTCTCAGGTCCACAATACTGATATCCAGGTATGTGAAGCTCAAACGGGAGTTTATTAATATTTTTATTCAACAGACCTTGACCTTGCTTCTTTTTCTTCCTTCCGTAGACGATCATCACTCTGTGACTGTCTGCTTGCAACTGAGCTCGAGACGATAAAAGCGTGCTATTTATACCCTTACCACCAGTCTTGTTCGAGATCGCGAGCAGCAAACATGGATTTCGTCAAGACGACACCAATTTGAAGCATGAGTATGATGATCATGTAAACACAGATATGTCTTATACAAACTTCAGAGATTTGTGTTCACTATGTTGGAGAGCTGGACATGGATTCGTGGTTCGACAGTTTTGCTATAAATATCGCATGTTGACATTTTATCATCATCATCAGTTTATCTTTGGACGTTGGAGCATCAACATGTCTGATTTAGCAAGAGAGAAAAACACGCTTCAACGATTCGTCAAAGAACGAGAAGCGGTCAATCGGAAATATAACTTACTAGCGTCCCCCGTCGCGGCTTCGCCCGCGAATATGTGTATTGAGTTCGAAATGTTATTCTCATTTATTGTTAAAAAAACTCGTATGATATGTATTTATTTGTAAACTTTGTATAATTTGATACTTTGTAATCCTTGGAGTTGTAATCTTCATGTATCCTCTGAGGATTTGAAATTCATAAGACTTCTGGATGAACGTCGTTTTTAGTTTTTGTATTTTGAGGAATGAATATGAATTGGTTATGTGCATCCCCTGTCCGTAAAAGAACAACATTCAATTGTCAGTGTGAAAAACATTCTGCTTGCAAAGGGTAGTGTACAACTTCATCAATGTTAATCACTGTATCGATAGAATGATAATGTCGTATTTCTCCATCTAACATTCCAAAAATATTATTATTAATATTATGAGTGGTAGCATTTCGAGGCGTCATGATTGCCCTTTTGCATAACCAATTGGAAGATTTGTCAGAAAGACTTTCAATTTCTGGATAGACTTTAGAAATCAGGTCCATGACTGTATTAACAGTCGTTCCTACTTTTGTATCAATATCTATGTAATAATTTTAATTTGATACTTTCCCATCTCTAATTTTCAGAAGTTCTAAAGGAAATTGCAAATCCCAACCTCTAATGTGAACTTTCATATTTGTTCGTGAATGTAATTTTTCTATCAAATTCCAAATTGAAGATGACTTCAAACATGCTTTCACAATGTCAGCGTGAGTTCCTTTTTGAATCACAGGCAAAGTTTGCCAAAAGTCTCTAGAGAAAACGAAAGTTATTCCACCCATAGGTTTGTTATTAGATTTTAAATCTCGTAACGTGCGATCCAGAGCTTCAATATGCAAACGGTGACTCATAGTACATTCATCTCATACTATAAGAGAAGTTTCTTCGATAATTTTGCACGGAGGACTATTTTTTCTCGTGGAACATATTGTATCTTGGCCGATGAAAACGTTCAAAGGTAATTTCAACGTGGAATGGGCAGTTTTGCCTCCAGCAAAAAGAGTTGCTGCAATACCTGAAGATGCAACAGCTAAAACTAAAGCATCCAAAATACGAATTTGAGCTAATATTGAGTTCCCTAGGCTATTATTAAGACTATTGGTAATGATATCAAATGCATTCCTTTGATTTGCAGCGATTTTAGGTATATTAGATTCCAAACAATGACGCATTCGCATAATGTTATGTGGATTCTTTGAAGCATTATAGGGATCACAAACATTCCGTGGACTGCGAATTGGCGTAGATAGACCGAAATCAATCAATCTGCACAATCCAGGAGCTTATCTTTATTCATAGATCCAACTACAATATCTTTTATGTTAGCGTAATTTTCTGATGGATCATACTCGAAAGCAGATCTTCCACGTACTATGAACGGGGCTTCAATTATTTGATCCTGACGAATGGCTTGCGTTCGTCTGGTTCTAATCGTCTACCCCCCATCGTTACTTCTGGGTCTCGGCATTGTTACCAAAATCATTTGGCAGCAGGAGACTGGGATTCAAAAGATCCCAGGAAGAGGCTGAGCTCATTTTCAAGCTCTCCTATATGGCCGATAGAAGGCTGACTCTCTTGCGAGAGAGCGCCGCGCTATACCTTATACACGTGCGACTCAACGCCTCGCCGTGGTACTTGATCAGTTACCCCCACTACAGAGAATTGCACTGTCTATTTCTTGGTTTCTACTCAAAATTTTAAAATGCCACATATTCACAAACATGCCTGGAGTGATCAAGAATCAAATATCAAAATTTCATGAAGATCGGTTCAGTAGTTTTTGAGATTAGCGGTCACAAAAAAACAGGCTGTCTTTTTATATAGTAGTATAGATTGAAGTTTGAGAAAGCTGAAGTTGAGAAGACATTGGGTGATACATTCAAACCCATCATTGAACCACTATAGAAAATTATCACGCAGAACGAGCAGAGAACCACACCTCAGTATGGAGAAAAAATTATTCCCAAGAAAGAAATTATCACACCTCAGTATAAAGAAAAAATTATCCCTAAGAAAGAATTTCCATACACTTCTTCTCTGACACCTCCTCGGAGAAAGAGAGCGAGAGCAGTCTCACCAATATCAGTACTGGATAATCTAATAGAACCTAAGACAAACAACATGAATGAAAATGCATACTCGAAGAAGAAAGACAAATCAGTTTCAAGCGATAAATTGTATGGAATACGACAAGAATATTCTGGTGCATTAAAGCTTGGCAATAGTCGAATCAACTTCGAAGATGACAAAATAGTTGTGAATGGTTTGGCGTATGTTGCTACACCCGGGTTGTTGGAATTAATATGCAAAAAACATCCTAGTCATGACTTGCATGATCAAAAAGACTTACAAACTTATCGTGAAATTCTAGAGCTCACGAGTGCTCACAAGAAAGGATATGATCCGAATGCGTCACTTCGAACTTCTAAAAATTCAAAAAAATCATTGGTCCTTAATTTAATTCATCTACTGGATCTGGACTTTTACCAAAATATAAGTATGCTCAACCTGGTAAGAGAATGAATTACGTTTACTGGGATGATCCAAATGAGCTAGTCGAGCGTCTCATCGAAAGCACATCGGTTTCGAGGTACAGATCCGAGTAAACACTTGGAGATGGAATATCGAATGACTCCCAAACAGTTTGAGCTCGATTGTAATCTTCGCCGCTGATTTGATATTCATTCAGCTTGCTGTCAAACTCTTCTTTTGCGGAAAAAATTGTATCTTTCAACTCTTCGAATGATCTGACGTAGTCGTATGGGAATACACCTTTTTTCGTTACTAACTCAATCTGATTTCAGGTGTAGTCTTTTCTTTGAAATGCTGTTGTGGTGATTGTATGATGATCCAAGTATGATGCTAATTTCTTCAATGATGATGGTAGAAATCTGAATGATGCCATGAATCTAAAACTAATGCAACTGTTCTCGATATGCTTTGAGAAGGAAATATATAGGTCTTTGTTTTCCGCAATCACTGTAACTCGTCCTTTGAGTGCTTGAGAAGTAGCTATCTCTTCAATAACGAAGTGAGCGTCATATCCGGACAAATTGTGAAAAACTGCAGGGAAGAATCTGTAATTCTTGTAGTTGATGTCACAACCCTCATGAGCTGCACCTCGATATCTGAAAGAGAACGCATACAATTCAATATTTATAATCTATCATTGAAATCAAAAGAACGAATCAGGTGGCGCGTCAGCGCCACCGACGACAAGTATGCGCAGCAAGCGCTCGTGGGGACGCGACTAGCCATTATATACAGCCCAATGTCGTGTTCAACCTCACTTTTTTAATTATTTTTGTTTTACCGCTGTCCTGCAGTCTTGTAACAGTTATAAGCAAGAACTACGGTCACTTACGATTACTTTTGTCAGAAAAGTTCCATCGAAATCGCGTAGGTTATATTCGAGAATAAAAGATTGAATCGGCTAGCAGACGGAGTGCGCGAGAGCGCTTGAAAATTCGTCAACATTTCAAGATTTCAAGAGTACGCTATAGATATACACGCAAGCGAGCGAGCGAGCGCCAGCGGTGCCCAGTGCTGAGAGGGTGACGGCCGGTGAAGTTGGTTACCACTGCGACCGGTCGACTGCGCATGTACTTATATTTTGCACGCTCTCTCTCGCTCTTCGAGTGGAGCAGTCGAACTCAGCTGTGATAGTTACAGGTTAGTTCGCGCGGTCTGACGCAGTCCAACGGAACAACATTTGTCAGATAAGTTATATATTACTTTTTGGATTTTGATTTTATTTTATTACGTCTAGAGGGTCTCGTAAGAGTGTTGCTTTGAGAAAACTTATTTTTTTCTAGGTAAGTAATCAAAACGCTGGTTTACAAGGCGAGTCAGTTGAACTTAAGAAAGAAAGCAGCAAAGAAATTGATGATCGTTCAAAATTAAATTCAAGCTACAGCGTAACAAAAATCACCACAAATTCTCTCAAGGATAAACTGTCAGCCAAAAAAGTTCTAGATGCTCTTGCTGAAGGATTTGGAATGACAGTGAGGAGAAGAAACATGCAGACACTGGCAAGATTGAATTGGTTAAATGATGAAGTAATAAACTACAATATCACAAACTTTGTCAAACAACATCCCAGAGGCCAGAGCAAGATAATGATGGCTGCTGGTGAATCTATCAATCCCTTCTGGACGGTATTTGCCAACCACCAGTCGTATAAACTATACATGTGTATAGTTTATACGATTACACAGACTTATAGTTTTGCAGAGCATAGTTTTTCTTAAATCATTTCTCCATAGCAACAGAGTTGAAGGTTTGACTAATAGTTCATTAGATATTGACTCGCATATCGAACTTGAAGCTGTCACTACCAAGAATAATATTATGGCAGTCACTTCTGCAACATCGACTATTCAAGCAGATGCTGAAGCCATCGTCAAAGTGCTTGAGGTAAATTTTAGTAAAATTTTGTCAACAATTAAAATCTTGATGTTCATTCAATGGACTGAATTTTACATTTCATGTTTTAATTTAGGATGAAGATACCAACGTTGCATCAGTAGCTGCAACTAATCAATTGAATGCTGAAAACCACATTGAATTAACCGATGGTCAACAAACTTTGAATTTACTACTGTAGATGGACATCAAGAGAGACTTGTAACTTCATTAAGCATAGTTACAATGCAGTTAAATCCAGGAGAATACCTATCTATTGCTTAATTATATTTACTGAAATCATCAAGATCAAATTGAATTAGAATTATAATCGACTATTCAAGCAGATGCTGAATAATATTGTGAAAAGTGGACCAAAGCAAAGGCCATCAAGAATTTGTAATGTTTGTCACACGCTGCTGGTGCAAGAGACAGCTCCATATTTTAGCTGATTACAAAAAAACGAAGAACTCTCAATGTGATTATCTTTCTTAGATTACGCAATCGGTGCAATACCAATTCAGAAAGAATAGACAGTATACCGGTATGAAAAGGTTCTTACAAAAATGACTTTTCAAGTATTTTTCATCAGTGATTACATTCGTTAACTAAATATTATTATCCAATGTGATGTGCTAAGGGGTTACAGTTACAGGATGCTATGAGGAACATGGTTCAAAAAATTTTCCAACCTGTACAGATTTGTGAAAATTTGGATGAAAAAAGAGTATATCTGTAACTCGATAGAAGTATAAAAGTGATAGAACTCGATAGTGTATAAAAGTGAACGTTAACCCTGGTTACATTTAACAGACTCAAGTGATAAAAGAGAGTAATTGTCAAGTATTTGTAAATATGAGACTGTACTAATTAAAGGTAAATGTTGTTTGAAAAATTAAAGCTTTTGAATGTACCTACTCTGATTTAATTGTACATAGAAAATTTTCAAATTTTACCATGAGTTTGTAAAAATTTGGATGAAAAAAGAGTATATCTGTAACTCGATAGAAGTATAAAAGTGATAGAACTCGATGGTGTATAAAAGTGAACGTTAACCCTGGTTACATTTAACAGACTCAAGTGATAAAAGAGAGTAATTGTCAAGTATTTGTAAATATGAGACTGTACTAATTAAAGTTAAATGTTGTTTCAAAAATTAAAGTTTTTGAATGTACCTACTCTGATTTAATTGTACATAGAAAATTTTCAAATGTTACCATGAGTTTGTAAAAATTTGGATGAAAAAAGAGTATATCTGTAACTCGATAGAAGTATAAAAGTGATAGAACTCGATAGTGTATAAAAGTGAACGTTAACCCTGGTAACATTTAACAGAGTCAAGTGATAGAAGAGAGTAATTGTCAAGTATTTGTAAATTTATCAGTTTTTTAAACATTTTATTTTGGGTTTATATATAATTAAATGATCTTAGAAACATTCTTCTCTCTATAGTGCAATTACTGTAAGATTTGATTCAATTACCAATTAGCTTCATATATGAGAGTATGGACTCATTTTCGAGTAACCGGTCTAGTACCATAGCTCGCCTGTAGATGGCGAGGCGTTGAGTCGCGCGTGTATAAGGTATAGCGCGGCGCTCTCTCGCAAGAGAGTCGGCGTTCTACCGTCTATATAAGGGAGCTTGGACATTAGACTACCCCGCGCCTTCGCGGTCAATCCCAGTCTCCAATCGGTCATTCCATATTGGAGTACACTTTTTTGAATAATATTTCGTGAACCAGAAGTGATATGGCCGGTAAACTATTAGATTAAGACGGACCCAAGTCGTACGTCAGAATCAGTTTGCCAATAAGCCTAACACGGGCCGAAAGTAAAGTTGGATCTATGAAACATATTGTTACAATTGTCAAGCCATGCGTTCGCTTCCTAACCCTAATATCTTCACAGGTTCAAAGTTCCAATAAAATGAACAGCTATCTGCATTTCTGTATTTAAACATGCCCCAATGGAGGTAGCTCTGGTATCCATCTAATATATACCTCCCCTAAAACCATTCTTTACTCGTGAACTCGTTGTACGTTTCTTTAAAGGTTCGCCTATCTTCCATCAGAAATATATTATCAAAGCAATGTTTCGTTTTAGTTGTATTTAGTATTCTAGAAGAAAAACCAAGAAGAAAAGTAAGAATACATTTTTTCGATTCGAGGCTCATGTCTCTTACAATCACGTTATAAACAAATGGAATCCAGTGATATCAGGGAAGTCGATTCACTTTGGTTGCAATTTGTTTAAATAATTATTGTATATACATTGGATTTTGAATAAAGAGAAAATAGGGGTATTTTTTTCAAAAAAGCACGCAACCCCGCGATTAGTTTTCATCCCATGGTGATAGCGTGAGCATTGGACGAAGCCACTTTTTCTCGGTTTTACTGAATTCCAATTGTTTATAACGCGATAGCCAGAAAAATAAGCTTCAAATCAAAAAAATGTATTCCACGTTTTTTTTCTTGATTTTTCATGCAGAATCGATTGACACCATTACTTTCTCGAATTTACGAATTTGGGTGCAATTTGTTTAAATAATTATTGTTTAAACAATTGGAAATGGAAAAAGAAAAGACACGGGTATTTTTTTTCAAGAAAACACGTGATCCAATAATTAGTTTTATGATATCTCCGCTGGTCTGGCCATGGGCCTTCATGGGTTAATATGGTCAAAAAATTATGCCAGTGCATCAGATAGCACAAGCAATTTTATTTTTCATAGTAAAAATTCACCTTTGAAAAATATATACTTAACGACAAGTATATTCCTCATCCTGTGGTTCGTTGTTGGATAAATTTTCAATTGACTAAATGTTTTTAGGTAGAATGAATTATATTTTTTTTTGTAAATATATAAATGCTTAAGCGACTGAATTTTTTTGAGTGGGTAAAAATTGCAAGATGTCTTTTAGTTCTTTTTCTATTTAAATACATTTAAAATAATAATTACAGAATATGAAGCCTTCTTTCTGCTTCATGTTTTTTTGCTACGGATTTCAAACTGATTTATTTAATATACAGTTATATCAAGCATCATCCAACTAGTATGGTTATCCAACAATAGAATGAATATTTTTCAAATTACACTTAATTATTGTAGTTACTAATGTTAAGATGGAGAATAACTCGAATCACAAATTTATGTCAAGTACTAATATAATTTTGAAGAGTTTAAGCTCAAAAATTATATAAATGGTGGAAATAAAATAAAATACACCATTTGCATTTTTATTTCTCATAGAAAAATATTTACCTTTGAAAAAGGTATACGTTGACGACAAGTAGGTTTCGTATCCCATAGTTCATTGTTGAATAAATTCTTATGCGAATAAATTTTTTTACAGAAAAAGAAATATGAAAATGTCTGTTTGATCTTAGTCTATTCAAGTGTATGTAAGAGAATAATATGATTCAAATCGAATATATCATTTGAAATTATCACTTCAATAGACATTTTTACCAATATACTATCGTTATATATTCCAGTTCATTTTGTCAATTATGACCCAAGAAAGTAATGAAATCTAGAATCTGATGCCAAGTATTCAACTGGTGTGATTATCCTACCACCAAACAAATATTTTTGCAAATTACACTCACAATCAATTATATGTCAAGTAAAATCTACCAAATCTTGCTACATTTTGATCCTTGAATAAATTATATTGCGGTAAAATATTTCAGTAAGTGGAATTCTCTGTTACGGATTTCGAACTAATAACCTTGAATATCAATTTGCTAATGTTAAGATAAGAAAGTACTGAAATCTCGAGCAATTTTTCTTCGTCATAGTAAAAAATGGACCTTTGAAAAAGGTATACGTGGACGACAAGTATGTTCCGTATCCCTATAGTTCGTTGTTGAATAAATTCGTATGCGACGTAAATAGAAAATGACTTAAAAAATGACTGTTTGATCTCAGTCCATCCAAATGCATGTAAAATAATAATATGATTCAAATCTAATATATCTTTGAAAATACAGATGTATCATTTCAATAGACATCTTTACCAACATACTATTGTTATATGTTCCAGTATATTATTTCAATGATGACATGAGAAAGTAGCGAAATCTAGCATCAACTGACAAGTATCCAACAGTGTGGATAGCCTATACAGAAATAGTATTTTTTCAAAGTACACCCTAAAGCAATTGTTGCACGATCTGTTATCAAATATCAATGAACTCCATATCAATTCACTCATGTTCGGATAGAATGTACTGAAATTCAGAATCTATGTCAAGTAGTCACATACATTTCAAATACATCTACCAATGTTGAGATAGAAAGTACTGAAATCACAATTCTATGTCAAGCAGTTAAAAAACTAGTATGTACCACTTTGGAAGGGTTCAGTATTAAATTCATAATAATTTGAAATCCAATAAAATACTCCATTATCGAAATTATCTTTCTCATAGTACAAGTAACGATTTTCACTAGAATCTCAAATCCCAATAATAACTACATGAATGAAACTTTTTACATTACAATTCTTAACGTTTGAATATTACAATTCTACATCATGATATTATTTTCATTCTTCAATTGAAATGTATTTATTTTGTTTCACTTCTTTTTTCCATTTTTTTCAGTCAATGGAATTAACAAATGCATACTTGCCACGGGCCCGTTGTCTCACAGTTTCCGATGAAATTCATCTACGGTACGATTCTTTCATGCGAATTCATTTCATTCAAAAAAACTAGCTGCTGTTTGTAATATAGAAAATGCTGATCAAACACGGAAAGAAAAGGATGAAAATTTTGATGCTCAATGCTTCTTGAATCTATATTTCTGCAAGTAACAAAGGCGATAAATCAATTTCCATCCTTCAAACATGTCTTAAACATCCTTTGGTAAAATCTTTTGTATGTTCATCGTACTCATCGAGTATTTTCACCCCTATTGAAGAACATCTAAAACTCATTCGAGGAACAGAATATTATTTTTTTAAAAAATTTTCAAGACAGTATATTCTAGCTATGAACACCTTTATCTCTGATTTGCAAGAACATTCACCAAGAGATCGATATTCCTCAGATATTATTTTGACATACAGCCTCGTGAAAACACAATGAGTTTTATCGAAACTTGAGTCAATAGTAATTTGAGCGAGAAAACTTATCCGGATATTTTATATATTGTAAGTTTACATATACAAAAAAGCATTTTCAGGATAGAGGGTTAACTTTTATTGGTATTGAAAGTAAAAATAAAATACAAATACACTGCCCATCGAGAAACTGTGAGACAACGGGCCCGTGGCAAGTATGCATTTGTTAATTCCATTGACTGAAAAAAATGGAAAAAAGAAGTGAAACAAAATAAATACATTTCAATTGAAGAATGAAAATAATATCATGATGTAGAATTGTAATATTCAAACGTTAAGAATTGTAATGTAAAAAGTTTCATTCATGTAGTTATTATTGGGATTTGAGATTCTAGTGAAAATCGTTACTTGTACTATGAGAAAGATAATTTCGATAATGGAGTATTTTATTGGATTTCAAATTATTATGAATTTAATACTGAACCCTTCCAAAGTGGTACATACTAGTTTTTTAACTGCTTGACATAGAATTGTGATTTCAGTACTTTCTATCTCAACATTGGTAGATGTATTTGAAATGTATGTGACTACTTGACATAGATTCTGAATTTCAGTACATTCTATCCGAACATGAGTGAATTGATATGGAGTTCATTGATATTTGATAACAGATCGTGCAACAATTGCTTTAGGGTGTACTTTGAAAAAATACTATTTCTGTATAGGCTATCCACACTGTTGGATACTTGTCAGTTGATGCTAGATTTCGCTACTTTCTCATGTCATCATTGAAATAATATACTGGAACATATAACAATAGTATGTTGGTAAAGATGTCTATTGAAATGATACATCTGTATTTTCAAAGATATATTAGATTTGAATCATATTATTATTTTACATGCATTTGGATGGACTGAGATCAAACAGTCATTTTTTAAGTCATTTTCTATTTACGTCGCATACGAATTTATTCAACAACGAACTATAGGGATACGGAACATACTTGTCGTCCATAGATACTTACTTTCCAGTTAGATGACAGTGATCTCGTACTCTTTTCTGTTCTTCCTTGGAATTCTCATCACAAATGTGGCATAGGGTTGATTCAATAAATTTCACTTCCGCATCGTCATCCCAGATCATGGGAACTGGATTATTGTATAGCCCCTCTGGTTCTAGAGAAATTTCCCTCGACTCTGAGACAAACCGTTCAGCTAGTTTTTGTAAATCATTATCTTCAGACTTGTATTGTCTGTAACTTTTGAACTTTGACTTTGAATTATCGAAACTACACTTGAAGTAGTAAGCGATACTGGATGCCTGGTGTTCCTGGAATGCTCGTTGATCTTCTACAGGTTTCTTCTACAGTATACACTCAAAGTCCGCGTAAATGATGAAAGGAACCCTCTCCTTATTCTTATAATTTTTGAATCTAAGAATATTCTTCTCTTCTGGTGGTAGATTTATCCTACACTTATTCTGTTGCATGCAGTCAACCATATGCTTGCTAACTTTATCATGGTTTTGGAAGAAATGCAAACATCTATCACATATGTAATGTTTACAATTGTGCTTAGATGATTGGTTCGAACCAATCTACTGAAATTCTTTATCCACACGTAATAAAATTTCAGTACTAGAGTACTATGATCTTTCTTCTCCTCATCTTCATCAGCATAATTATCTTGAATTAAAAGTAAGTTCACATGTTTTTCTTGATATGAAGATATCAGATGAGCTGTTGAAACCTTATATGTTTCACCATATTTCTTGAGAATGAAAACATTCACCGAAATACTATTTTGTTTCTCAAATCTCTTTATCTGTTTCAGACACACTGGAAAATTAATATCCTTGAAATTGAGCTCGTGTTCAAATGGTTTATACCATGTAAGACGTGCTGGATTACACTGAACGGGATGCAAAGCAGATAGTATCGTCCACTTGAAATAATCATCATCATTTTTTGTTATGTACATTGATACAAGCACGTTTGTTTTGGATATACTTTGGTAGAGGAATGAATGAGCTTCCTTGAAGTGGAAAAAACTGATTTATGTTCACAACCATATCCAAAATCTGATGAAGAGTCCATCCAGAACCTCTCTGTTCGAACTCATCCATCTGCCGTGAAACTTGCTCTTTGACTTTCTCATCAAACCACAAAATTTATTCATTCAAATCAGTAGTTGGGAAGATTGATTCGCTGACAGTGTTGAAATATTTCACATCGATAGTCTCGTTGTCATTTTTTTCCACTACGTATTCTGCTGCAAGTTTAGCATTCACTTTTGCAGCTTCTGATTTCTTCAATACTTCGCGAAGCTTCTTTTCGAAGAGTTTTCTACTCTGTTCAAAATATGTAAGAATATTTCGATGACCCAGGTTAGAGATGACTCCTGATTGAATTCGTCTTTCAAATGCTGAGGGCATGTCATTCCAACAGACCCTTGGGGCTTCCTGATGAAGCTCTCCATCGACTCCCTGACGTAGCTCTCCACCAACTTTCTGTAGCAGATCTTGAATCTGATTTTCTATATAAATCACATGCGTCATGCATGTTTGGACTTTTTGTTTTTTATATTTATTCAATTGAGATGACTTCAAGATTTCCTCTAGACTCATGCTCATTTCTGATGCTAACTCTAACCACCTCTGGAGATCTTCTTCGTCAGCATTCTGCACTTGACTTCGAAGAGCCTGCAGTAGCATCTTTACGTTAAGCTCAAAATATTCCATCGTGTCTCTAGAAAATGTTCAGATCTGCTCCAGGAGTTGATCAGTCCTCTTTTACAAAAGTGATTCCCTGTAGAGATGCACAAGATCTGCTTTAGAAGAAGATCTTGCTTGATTAGAAAAGGAAAAACAGCTTCAAGAAATCTCCATGTATATAATACTTACTCCAGACGACGATCTCCTGTAGAAGTTTACTACTCCAGGAGTAGAGCACTGGTGATACTTACCCTAGGAGTAGAGCACTAGTGATAATTACTCCAGGAGTAGAGCACTAATGATACTTATTCCAGGTGTAGAACACTAATGATACTTACTCCAGGAGTAGAGCACTAATGATACTTACTCCAGGAGTAGAGCACTGATGATACTAACTCTAGACGAAGCGAATCTCCTGTAGAAGTTAACTACTCCAGGCTTTTAACACCAGAAGTTATTGAAAGAAGAGTGCACTAAAAGTAGACTCTACAAAGATATCTTCTTCGAGATTGTAATCTCACAAATGTAATATTTAGACAGCTCTTTCTCGAATAACTGTCAATCGAAGACTGTTGAAAAATTTGTTGCTACATCCCATTTTATATCCTCTCAGAGAGTTGGTTGAAATTCCTAGTATTACGTCGAGACAATGATTGTTTTGGGTATAAAAGATGAGCTCGTAACTCATTTAAGTACTGTCTTCTCTCAGCAGTCGAAGGAGAAACAATTCTCTCTCTTTCTCTCGAGATTACTTCTTCTATAAAAGAAGTGCTCTAACTTTGAAAATGCAGTACATCGTGGATGTACGAGGCTTCAGGAGGTCAACAAACCTCTTTCCACCTAAGGAGCTGGCAATTCTACTTCTCGATTTCGAAACTCTACCAACTATTTGTCTATTTAAACCTCCTTGTAAATGGAATCGTCTCCTGGACGAGGAGCGTAAGACAAATGGTTGGCTCGAGTCGAAATTTCACGGCATACCCTGGGGGTCGGGTATGGTGCCCTACAGCTGCTCAATAAGAGTTGTCCAGGATAGTCTGAAAGATGCAACGTGCATATACACAAGAGGATTAGAGAAAAAGAAATTTCTTCAAGAAATTCTACCTGGAAAGTAAGTATGAATTGTTGTGAATGCTTTAAAAGTGTGTGTGTGTGTGTGTGTGTGTGTGTGTGTGTGTGTGTGTGTGTGTGCGTGTGTGATTGCTTTTGAATTGATTGAATCTATAGATTGAATGAATATGAATGCTTAATTATGTGAATTCATATATTGAATAAACGTGAATGCTTGAAAATTGTGTGGATGTTTGTTTGTATTCATCATGTGAATGCTTTGAAATTGTTTGAAAATTGCATGAATTTATTGATTGAATGTGTTATTGGATGATTGTAAATGTTTAAGAATGTAAGAAAATTGGGTAAATTCATTGAATGCTTGAGGATTATGCGATTGAAAAATTTGATGGTGAGTATGAGAATTTTTCACTTTAATCATGCAAAATTAGAAAAAAGAAAGGAAGAGGGTTGGAAGCTCCATCCACGCTTCCAACCTGTAGAGTTCATCCAACCCCTCATAAATATTATCACTGAGATGTATATATTTAATATCACCCTTACTCTCCCATTTTCTCTCCTCTCTTTTCAATACTTTTTATCATAAAATTACATAAAACTATAATTTTTTATGCATATGTTCATCTGAACATATTTTATAATACTATATTGATCTTATTAATTATTAAATCATTCAAAGTCGTTTTCAAACAAATATATATATATTAAAATTTTATATCCGATAAACTTGTTAAAAAAATGTAATTATATGAAAATCTTGAAGACCCATGATGATTTTCTCAGTTGTTAATCTTCAGCACTATGGAAATAAAATGAATTGATTGAAAAAAAAAAGTGAATTGATAATGATTGAAAAACTACATACCCTTTTTTCTTCAAGATTTTTATCAGAGGTGGAGACATCACTGCACCCTCGATGGTTGGTAACCTCTTCCCAGAAGCAGTCATTCCAGGAGGAAATGATCGTTTTTTGTTTGAAGCAACTGTCGTTGGTCCTGCTGAAGCAAGTGGCATTTGCCCTGTTGAAACAACTTGTTCTTGTCCCGCTAAAGCAGATTTCTTCTTAGTTTTCTTGTTTTTTTTATTGGTCTTCATCATTTGGGTCTTGTATTTCTCCCAACAATAAACTTTTCCATCTCCAACACCATTGGTAGATAATGAACCTATAGGTAGAGTAGACCCTGCTGTTCCATCATTATTTTGAGTAGGAAAATCAGTCACGTCGTGGAGAAGACTGGTTTTTCCATGCCCTAAACTCCCTGGATTCCCGGCATCCAGTCAGGATCCAGTCGGAATCCAACTGGAATCCAGCTGGAATCCAGTGCAAATCCATCTGGAAATCCAGTCGATTTTTTTCAACAGGGAACTTACAGGTATTTCATTGGTATTCTGATAGAGCACTGCAGGCTGATCAGTTGTCGAGTGAGCGATGATTCTCAAGTCCTTAAAAGGAAAAGATGAATCAGAAAACGAATAACAATTGAATTTCAATTTATATTTTGATACTTACAATAGATTTGTTATTAGACTGCACTTGCAGAATCCTTGCAGTGTAAAGTTTGAAGTGCTCGCGAGTGAGCTCTATCATTATTTGAACAGGTTGATTATCTGTAACTTATAGAAAAAAATCAAGATTAATCATTATGAATGAGGAGTTGATAAATTCATAACTATACTCACCCATAGTAGTAGCGTTTGAGCGTTCCATGTGGTTTCCTGGTTGACAATCTGAACCTCCGCTTGATTGTGTCGGGATAGCTTCTTGAAACATCAGTTTCACTGCTGGAGGTCGATGTGCGAATTCTCAATCTTGTGAAATCTCTGGGTCTCTGCAGATGGCTGCATTTCTGCTGGATCGTAGACCATGAGCCTGAAGCGTTACAACCAACTTTTTTTAATTGAGCCTGCTACGGATATTTTCATGGCATCACTTAAATTTTCCCCGAGGATGGTCCCAATGGCTATGTATGGACGATCTCCTGCACCCCACGGTATTCCGTGATGATGTTTTTCCAGCCGAGTGTTTATGCCCTTGCACTTTTCGATGAGACGTTTCCAGGGAAATGGACTCTCGAACAAAAATACGATAAGATCAGCATTTTTGTTGAGTGAAAGAATGGCCAGCTCTCTGAGGATGTAGTCGTTGTCTGGCTACTTGAAGCCTTGCATGTCTACCACGTACTCCATTTAGAGAGAGAATGAGCTCTATGATTGATGAAGGTGTCCTTTTATAATGCTCAAATGACTTTCCTCACATCCCCACTCATTGGATTATACTCGACTATTCGATCGTGTATGATTAGACAATAAGCTGAGCAATAGTAGTTTTGCGATGAACTGTCCTCGACTCAAAATCGGTTCTGAAACCTAACCATAATATGCATTTTGGAAATTGCAAAACATATCGTGAAGGATTGTATATTGATGACGATCGATGTCCATATTGAGATCACCGTATGGATAGCATTGGAAATTGAGGAATAATTTTGAATTTTCAATTTGACAATGATCGAAGAGACTTGCATCGACATCCCTAAGATTTTTTCAATTCGTTTGAAAACCAAGAATAATGAATCGTGGTTTCTCCAATTGATTTGAAGTTTTCACAGTTCACACGTGGTTCCTAGCTGCGGGAAGAGCTGGGTACTCGTGGAGCTCCCACGATCGAAAGCTCATTGCAATAGATTTACCTCTTTGGAACTGACCCAGCAAGTAAATTTTATACTCGTTCGATGAATGCACGTATGGCATGAGCCACTCAATTTTTGTCGAATAAAGTTCCCCCGTTTCCCATAAATCTTCAGTTTTACCTGTTTCTCTGTAAGATTTTTGTATGATAGCATTGAGATCTGTGTTTGATCTTCGGAGTACCAACTTGTGTTTGGTCTCGACTACAATCTTACGATAATCTCCAGCAAATCCTAGTATCATGATGAGTGGAATGTATAGATCAAAGTAGCCTTGAGCATTGATGAAACTCTTGTTTCCTTCAACATCGAGCCAAGCAGAATTCTCCATGTTTCGTCTGGGATTGAAAGAAGCCCATCCTTCCAAGACTGGTTAGACCAGCATTTTTGCAACGACCATTTTCTATAGCATCCATTTCATAGCGAATTCCTTCGAAAAAATGACACATCCTACTGTTGACGAATTTCGTATGTTCTAAAGCTGAACCGTCTCGCTTGCATATTCTACCACAAATATGCAGCAAGCTTCTTGATGGTAGAAGACACAAATCTTGATGTTGGATTGACATACGTATCTCACCATTGTTGTTGTAGTTGGATCTAGTACTTGGCTGATGAGCGTGTCCCTCATAGTGTGAGATACTCTTATCAATTGCGATTGGAGTTTGAATGTTTAGAATGTCTTCCATCTTTATTGAAACAACAGAAGAATATACAAGTTATCTTCTACCAGGGTCGACTTTGAAGCCGAGACTTTTTAGGAACTGGATATTTTGACGTGTTATCGCTTTGAGAGCGCAATGGCGACTGATGCTTGGTTGACATGATGCTTTTATACCCTTTTTCGTGATAGACGATCCTCATTAGCCAATTGATTTCATATGCAATCTGACTGTGATAATTTCCCCCCGAGAATTAAGAGATGTCCGTCCTGGTCGACTATCCGCAGTTGAATGTGGTCTATGTAGTTGACGTTGATTGGTCAGTATATGACTGGTGATGGAACTTCAATGATCTTGTATCTTGGTTCTACAGCAGGAAAGAATTCGTAGATAATGTGCGCTTGCTGTCCGTTTGTATAAGCACCAGCTGTAATGTTATATTTGATTCTCAACGAATTAATGTGTAGAATTCTAACTGGCAAATCTGAGTGATGAATCTGATCAGATTTCAATGTGCGCTGAGTGAATGCTCACAAGCGTCCGATATTATCTTCTTATTTAAAATTGAACCTCTCATTACACTTGATTTCACTCCGCAGTGTATTATTGTTAGCTTTCGAACTCAAGGATATTTCACTACCAGCAATTTTTTCTTGTAGAAGTCTATCGATATCCTCTATTTCATAACTTCTAGGTAGTACTTCCAGGTGGTATGACGATTCTTTACTCATTGACGTGAAGTTTATTATTATGTTCATCGACGTTTGGAATAGAATTGAATGTTAAAAATTGTATCAATCCTAGAACATGATTTTTATCTGATGAGAGATCGATTGATGGATTAAACTGTGCTTCAAATAACGGATGAATTATTCGATAGAGTTATAGTTATTGACTCCATGACTGTTCAAAATATAATGAAAGCGTGTTACGATGACAGCTCTCTATATACCTTTTATCTTTCATGCTTTGTTTGCGAAGACTCTGTCTGCAAAATTTCTAGTCTCAATATTTTCTCGGTTCTGTGAGTACGCTATATCGTGCTCCTTACAAGCTGCGTCCAGAGGATTGACTTCAGGATCTCAACGAGCTAAACGTTTAGCTAGTTTTGTACCAGGTCCACAGTACTGGTATCCGGGTATATGAAGCTCAAAGGGAAGTTTATTGATGGCTTTATTCACCCGCCCTCGACCTTGCTTCTTTCTCCTGTAGATAATCACCACTCTCTGACGGTCTACACTCGTTTGAGCCCGAGATTATAAAAGCGCCCTGTTTAGACCTTGATCCTCAATCTTGTTTGAGATTGCGAAGTGTAAACATGGATTTCACACAGCATTCTACAAAACTTCCAGCGATCAACTTCGATGGTGTAACCCTAAGACATGTGTATCTTACTATTATATAAAGAGGAAGCCGTTTTTTGTTCGCATTTGGCTCCAAAACTACTGAATCGAATGTTACCAAATTTTGACAGTAGCTTCATTGCACACGCCAGATGGTTATAGGCTATGCAAAACGTTGAAAAATACATTATTTAAATGAATAAATAAATAGTCGAACTACTACTTCTTGGCGTGTTAACCGCAGAACCCCCGAATGGCAGGCACGGCGCCTGCGCGGAAAGTAGTCCCTCCGCCCGCCGACCCAGGCTACAGCGACGAGCTTCGCGCCTTCTCCACTAGGCGGCTGAGCGCTATCCGCAAGAGAGTTGAGCTGCTTCACTTATAAGTAGAGCATGAAAGTGCATAGATATTGTCTCTCCCTTTGGAGAAAATTTCTCGCATATATATATATATATATATATATATATTATATATATATATATATATATATATATATATATATATATATACCGTGCGCGTCACTTGAAACTGGACATATATCCCTACCGTGTTAATTTTTTTCGCATAGATTTTAGATGGAGGGTTTATGGGAGGGGTCTTACCTCTCGGCACCCCAGAGAGCCAAGTACGACCCTCACTGCACCGAGCCCAAGACCTTTTTTTATTGCTTTAGCGCATCGAAATCAAAAAGTGCTAAAATACTGCAACTTCAATTTTTTTAATTGATTGATCAGTGATTCTATGTCCTGATCAAAGCGAATTTGGAACGGTGAAAATTGGACAATATTTGCGCTTTTGACCGATTTGAACCAGCAGCTTTCCACTTCTCGTACTAGTGCGAGTTTACTACATGTAATCGACTAATATTACAATGATTTACCTAACCCTATCTCAACCTCCCTAATACAGTTAATACTGAAAATTAAACTGAAAGTAATCGACTTTGATAGGGCAAAATTGAAAATTGAAAATTAAAAAATAGCCTGTTTTTTACATATTTTTTCTTGATAAATTCGTCAATAGTCGCGGTTAAGCATCAAAAGTCAATGTAAAGATCCTGACATTCACAAGTAATGAGATTACCAACAAAATTATTCTGTAGATTGTTCTAATTCAAAAGTAATCGACTTTGATCGAGCAAAATCGAATAATTGAGATTCAAAAATTGCCCATGTTTAACAAATTTTTTCTTTAAACATATTGTAATGAGACAAGATTTAAACATATTGTAATAACTCATGGATACCAACATCTATTTAAGAATATTGAAGAATTTATCAAGAAAAAATATGTAAAAAACAGGCTATTTTTTAATTTTCAATTTTGCCCTATCAAAGTCGATTACTTTCAGTTTGATTTTCAGTATTAACTGTATTAGGGATCTTGAGATAGGGTTAGGTAAATCATTGTAATATTAGTCGATTACATGTAGTAAACCCGCACTAGGGCGAGAATTGGAAAGCTGGTGGTTCAAATCGGTCAAAATGCGCAAATATTGTCCGATTTTCACCGTTCCAAATTCGCTTTGATCACGACAAAGAGTCACTGATCAATCAATTAAAAAAATTGAAGTTGCAGTATTTTAGCACTTTTTGATTTCGATGCGCTAAAGCATTAAAAAAAGGTCTTGGGCTCGGTGCAGTGAGGGTCGTACTCGGCTCTCTGGGGTGCCGAGAGGTAAGACCCCTCCCATAAACCCTCCATCTAAAATCTATGCGAAAAAAATTAACACGGTAGGGATATATGTCCAGTTTCAAGTGACGCGCACGGTATAATGCCGAAAACACGATTGAGCGGATTGGGTCGTCAGACTCGGTCTGCAAATCGAATGTCAGTATATCGTAGAGCAGTCCCAGAGCAAACCAGAGTCCATGTGGCAGGTTACAGAACTGCTTTTGAATATAATTTTTTTTTTAATTATATTGATTCAAAAGATGTGCAAATTGGTTCAATGGATAAAATATGCAATCATTGCTTCGCCAAAAAATGGAATGATGAAGCCGCAGGCAAGGATTTGGAAAATAATCAACGTGTATATTTCACCGAAGAGAATCTCCAACAAGTTATCGAAAATCCACGAAAAACGACACTTACTGCTTTCTTTGATCTCTGCCAATCAGATGACTTCGCAAAAACGCTTCTATACCCTGATGTTCCAAGTTACTATACATGGTCGAACAATTCGTTTTCTAGAAGAAAGCGTGGCTCAGATGTGGAAGGTTTCCCTGGCGTTAAAAAGGATACAGCTATGGGTAGAGTCTATACTATTCATCCAAGTCAGAATGAATGTTTCCACCTTCGCATGTTATTACATCACGTTCGAGGACCTACATCCTTCAATAGTCTGAAGACAGTGAATGGTGTACTCCAGCCAACATTTCAAGCTGCTTGCGCAGAACTTGGCCTATTGGAGAATGACGATCACTGGAGAGAAACCTTAGCTGACGCTTCCATTTCTCAGTCTTCGTCTCAGTTGAGAGATTTATTTTCGATTATTTTGGTTTTTTGTCATCCTTCTCAGCCAAACACATTGTGGGACGATTTTCAGCAAAAATTTTGTGAAGACATCCTATACGAAGCCAGACGCCGTCAAAATGATGACAGCATTACGTACTCAGAAGACATTTTTAACAGAGGCCTCATTGAAATTGAAGATAAAGTTGTAAGTCTTAGTGAAAAGTATTTGTGCGATTACGGTTTGCCAACTCCAATTCGTGATAACACAAATATGCTCAACCCTTACGATTCAACGTTGCGATATTCATTTGATGCCAATGAACTAAGAGAGTATGTTGCTACTAATCTTCCTAAATTGATACCAGACCAGCGTCATGCATATGATTTAATTAAAGATAGCATTGTTAACAGCAAAGGCAAAGTATTTTTTTTTTGGATGCTCCTGGAGGTACTGGGAAAACATATTTAATCAATTTACTTTTGAGTGAAGTACGATTGTCTGGTAACATAGCTCTAGGAGTGGCATCATCTGGGATTGCTGCTACACTTATTATTGGAGGTAGAACTGCTCATTCAACTTT
The DNA here is from genome assembly GCA_020882685.1 of Aphelinus atriplicis. Lineage (NCBI taxonomy): Eukaryota > Metazoa > Arthropoda > Insecta > Hymenoptera > Aphelinidae > Aphelinus > Aphelinus atriplicis. The sequence goes on from JAJGQD010000010.1 coordinate 760,714, forward strand.
CAAACTACCGCTAAATGTGTCATGTGGACAAGAATCAGTATGTTCTATTCGTAAAAATGGCCCTTTGGGACAGATTTTGCAAGATACGAAACTTATTGTGTGGGATGAATGTACAATGATTCACCGAGCTCATGTTGAAGCACTTGACCGTACTCTGAAAGACATTAGATCATGCAATAAGTTGATGGGAGGCTTAACTTTCGTTTTCGCCGGGGATTTCCGTCAAACTTTGCCAGTGATTTCAAGAGGAACCAGAGCTGATATCGTCAAAGCATGCCTCAAATCATCAAGAATATGGAACTTTGTAAACACTATATATTTGCGAACTAACATGAGAGTTCACCTAGGTGGTGGTAGTGCAGAATTCCCTTCACAGATACTTAGTATTGGAGATGGAACTATACCGAACAATAATGGACATATTATTATTGATGAAAAACTAGGTAAAGTTGTACAAAATATCAATCATTTGATTTCGGAAGTTTATCCTGATATTGAAAATTTGTTACAGCGATCATACCATTGGCTGTGTGAAAGAGCCATAATAACACCTCGAAATAGTTCAGCTTTTGAAATTAACAACATGATCCTAAATCAAGTACGAGGAGAATATAAACAATACAAGTCAATAGACACAGTAATAGAAAATGAAGATATAGTACACTATCCTCAAGAATTTTTAAATTCACTCAATCCAGCAGGTTTTCCGCCCCATAATCTCCAGCTCAAAGTTGGTGTTCCTATCATTTTACTAAGAAATCTGAATCCTCCTAAACTTTGTAATGGCACTCGATTACAAATAAAGATTATGCGAAATAACGTACTCGAAGCTATCATCCTCACTGGCCCAGCTGCAGGAGAGACTGCTCTTATACCCCGAATTCCCATGATCCCTACTGATTTACCTTTTCAATTTAAGAGATTACAATTCCCTATAAAAATTTCTTTTGCTATTACAATTAACAAAGCACAAGGGCAAACGTTTAAATACGTTGGAATTGATTTACGTATAGAATGCTTTTCCCATGGTCAATTATACGTTGGATTCTCTAGGACAGGTGAATCTGAGAATCAATTCATTCTATTACCACATAATAAAATAACGACAAAGAATATTATTTACCCAGAGGTCCTTTGAATTCAGAAAAAATCCAGTAACAAATGAAATTCTATGTTTATGCGATACAAATTTTGTTGTTCCCAATTACACGTATCGCGGGCGAAGCCGCGACGGGGGATGCTAGTATATGTATATATGTATGTGTATGTACTAGGATACAAAAGATCCCAGAAAAAGGCAGAGCTCATTTTCAAGCTCTCCTATATAGCCGATAGAACGCTGACTCTCTTGCGAGAGAGCGCCGCACTATACCTTATATACGTGTGACTCAACGCCTTGCCATCTACTGGCGTGCCATGGTACTTGGTCGGTTACCCCCACCACAGAAAATGCATTGTCTATTTCTCGGTTTCTACAAAAATACACAGCTCCACAAAAAAAAATAAAAAATTGAACCAGAGACTGGACCACCCTACTTCTATGTATTTTTGGCTGCTGAATCCGATTCCGAGGTCCGTTTAGCTCCATCACCCCTGCGTTTAGCCATAACCTCAAAAATATGGCGGACGACATATCGATGAAATCAATATTTTGCAAAACAAAAAATTGTATGAAAAAATAAAAGAAAACTGTCCTTAGCGATTTTCCGATTCGTTGCATACTCTTTGGGTAAAAAAATTCAGAAAGTTTGACGGCTAGTGGGCTGGATTCAAAATTCATAATTTTATGAATTTTTCACTCGTAAACTATGCGACGAATTGAAAAAACACCAGGAACAGTTTCTATCTAATTTTTCACATAAAATCTGAAAAAATTTCTGTTTTGCAAAAAGATGATTTTAAAAATTTTTTTTTCAGGTTATGTCTAAACGCAGGGGTGATGGAGTTTAACGGACCTCGGATTCGGATTCAGCAGCCAAAAATACATAGAAGTAGGAAGGTCCAGTCTCTGGTTCAATTTTTTATTTTTTTTTCGTGGAGCTGTGTTATCAAACTTTCATGAAAATCGGTTCAGTAGTTCTTGAGATTAGCGGCCACAAAAAAACCGGCTGTTCTTTTATATAGTAGTATAGATTTACTCTTCTGTTCAATTAATGTAATTATTATTTAAAACGCAAAAAAGCAAAACAGTATGCATACTAGTATATGGGACGTTCCACGTCAAGTGAGCATGGTCAAAATTTTGTTCGCAATTCTGCATTGACAAATTGATTGGTATCCATCCCCAGAATACTCAAAAAATTTTTCAGATTTTTAGGTGCATATATGTGGAAGTTAGTCTATGCACTCAAAACCTGAATTATTCAAAATTTAACTTTTTTCTCAATTTTGAAAGCCCAAATAATCTTGTATATGTGTGAAAATAAAAAAAAGTTGAGAACAAAAATTATGCTGAATACTACAAAGATTATAAAAAAAAATTGTTTGACACCAGAATCCTCCATCCGGATAGGCTACTCTATTAATTAAACATGTTTCAACCAGTTTGGCTATGTTCGCCCACTTATTTTTGACCTTTCAAGTTATACGTACAAACCTCTGTTCGATAGCTTGAAAATGGTCTCATACATTTTTTGGAGAAATCCCAATATCTCCTGCAATTAATTGTTTAAATCTGCAATATCAGCATCCCCTTCTTGATAGTTTCAACATATCAGGTCCACGATGAAGCTCACAGTGAGGATATCATGCCTTCGGGTCATCAATCTCAGCCAAACTCTACAGATATGTTCCCTGACACTGGATCAAGCTACCGGTAGAGTTTGGAGTTCCAGCGCTGCCTTGTTATAGAACTTTTTATGACTTTACACTGAGGCAGCTATATATAGATATACATATCTGCCTTGATTTGTCTAAAATTCACATAATTTTCATAATTTCATCAAGAAAATTATGTATTTCACTTTGTTTGGTACTATGAATAAATATTAACTCATGTAATTGGGAAGAATACGCTATTTTTTTTATCGTAGAAATCGAAAGAACGTGCAAAATTAATTAGGTCGTATTTTTTTGTTTTTCGATCCAATCAAAATTCGATCTAATATGAGGAGATGAAATTCATGTCGTTAGTAACGATATGACGTCATTTGCATTTGAAGTATATCTATATCTATCGAAAACGCCGAATCTTTCAACGGTCATATCTTTTAGAAAAATAACATTAAACAAAAATAAAAAAATACGACCTAATTATTTTCTGATTCTCCATGCATTTTATATGAAAAAACTAGGTGTTGTGAAAAATTCGTCAACCCTATTGACTTATATTGTGTGAACTGCAAGGCTACGGTTGGAAAAGCTATTGACCGGTTGTCTCAAATCACATTCCTGGTTAATGTTGTCACTGGCTCATGCCCATTAATAATAGAATAATTATTAATAACTAAAAGGGGACACGAGAGAGTGCAATCACGCGCGGCGCTGATGCTGGGCGAGTTCTCAGAGTCGTGTGTAAGGATACAGGTGGTGAATCGGGGCCACAGAAACGCGCACACGTAAACAAACAGTGCTTTATTAGCAATTAACAGAGGGTACAAATAATGGGGGGGACGCGGCGCGGTCGATTGAGAGAGAGAGAGAGAGCAACACGAGGAAACCAACCTTTACGTTGCTCGCTGCTGGCGAAGGCCGGCGGCGTGAAGCTGTTGTCGGTGCTTGGGAAAAGGCCGGCGCTCGGAAGCCGGGAAGCTGGCGCTGGGCACGTGGGCCTGGCTCGGCCGTCGCGTGGAAGGCGGCTCGGGGTGTCGGCGCTGACACCGGACACGGGGCACGCGTGCACAATCACTTGCACAGCACGTGGCACGGGCACAAGGCACAGGAGGTCGCGAGGGATCAAGGGTCGATTGCTCCTATCGCGCTCGCGCTTGGGCACACACTGCCCGCTTCCGCCCGGCACCTGTAGCTGCCGCGGCGCGGCGGTGATGTCGCGCTGATGTCGTCTCTCTCTCGCGCTCTCTCTGTCTCTCTCTTACCTTATTGTCGGCCGCTCGGCTCTGCTCTCGCCGGCGCTGTATAAATAATAGTAATTGTCCGGGCAGGGAGACCTCACGGTACAAAGTACCCGTGACAATGTTTATAATTCCATGTGTAAATAACTTGCATGTGATTTGAGACCACCCGTCAACAGCTGTTCACACAATATAAGTGAAACCATAAGTTAGTATTCATTCATAGTACCAAACAAAGTGAAATACATCATTTTCTTGATAAAATTATGAAAATTATATGAATTTTAGACAAATCAAGGTAGATATGTATATCTATATATAGCTGCCTCAGTCTAAAGTCATAAAAAGCTCTATAACAAGGCAGCGCTGGAACTCCAAACTCTACCGGTAGCTTGATCCAGTGTCAGGGAACATATCTGTAGAGTTTGGCTGAGATTGATGACCCGAAGGCATGATATCCTCACTGTGAGCTTCATCGTGGACCTGATATGTTGAAACTAACAAGAAGGGGATGCTGATATTGCAGATTTAAACAATTAATTGCAGGAGATATTCTATGTTAAGGACATGTGTTGTCCTTACTCAACATATAGTGTAATAACTGAACTTCTTTACTTACATTTGTTCGCTATTTCCAATAAAATTCATATTATGTCAACAAAGTATTCAGAGTACTCCCAGAGTGGGCAGATTTCTTCTATCACTAGATTGTGCATCTAGTGATCACAATTCTGTACAAATTGGTTCATATCAGCTAATTTCATAAGTAAATAGCTTGAAGTTGTGGCTCGAGCATATCGGTAGAAAGCTGTTCGAACCTCAGCTGTGCAGTTTTACAATATAAGGGGATTTCATGAGTAAATATCCATGAATAATACTCAAGGAAGTGAACTATGACATTTTCTCGTTAATATTAGAAGAATCATAGGAAATTCATTTACCGACTACTGAACCGGCACATCCTTCCATACGCGCGCGCGCGTGTATATTAATGTATGTGCTCGATGCAAAAAGCTGTCGTATCCCAACGATAAAATCCGTCCCATCTCTGTTTTCTGTATCCATATTCTCTTATTAATCCGTGTTTCCCTTCGACCTTGATTAAATTCCCTTAATAGCTCCTAATTAGTTAAGGATTAACTGTTGGATGAGCCGCCATCTTGAAACCGCCATCTTGGATACAGAATTTCAAGAATCTGATGTCAGATTTATCATCAGCGCCCCCAAGAACCCATTAGTCCAAATTTTCACGATTCTCCGACTAAAAATGTACAAAATCATGAGCCGCCATCTTCAAACCACTATCTTGGATACAGAATTTCGAAAATCTGATGTCAGATTTATCATCAGCGCCCCCGAAAACCCATTATTCCAAATTTTTACGATTCTCCGACTAAAAATGTACAAAATCATGAGCCGCCATCTTGAAACCAGCTTCTTGGATACGGAATTTCGAAAATCTGATGTCAGATTTATCATCAGCGCCCCCGAAAACCCATTATTCCAAATTTTTACGATTCTCCGACTAAAAATGTACAAAATCATGAGCCGCCATCTTGAAACCGACATTTCGGATCCAGAATTTTGAGAATTTGATGTCAGAATCGTTATTAGCGACATTGAAAACCCCTGTTTACGGAATTTCAAAGGAACATATCGAATATGAAAATGAATGCTTTAAAATATTGATAAAATGAAAATCCAAAATATTGATTCCCGTTTTTTGGCCCCCATTTTGCTGGAAAAAATCATAGTCAAAAAAACTCAACGACTTTGGAAAGTTCAAATATTTTGTGCACTCTTGTGCATATTTTCGACATTAAAAATAAAATTCCTTCTTCCTCTGATTTTGGATTGAAAAAAAAAGTGCTCCAAAAAATCGCATTTTATATTTTAATTTGTTAATTATTTATTGAAAATCAATTTTTTCAGTCTTTTTAACCATTTTATCCTGTAGAGCATACCCGAAAATAGTAGGACTGACTATTTTGCAATAAACCTTCCGTCTCATTCATCAAAATATTTGAGCTCGAAAGTACCAATAAAATTTCTGCAATCTGGGACTTAATGGTTTAATACGCGCAGTGTGAGCCATCCTGGCAAGGAATCGAATAATCTCGAGTCACTGCTGCTAGTCACTTATATATTTATGTTATGCAGGTTGAGATCCAATATAGATTTTCCATGCGTTTTGATGTCTTCCTACCTTTGTGTCATGGAATCTTTTGACATTGATTAGTTTCTTGGGACATCAGCTAGTGATCATCGCTTAAATATGATCAGTCATTGATTTACTCACTATAAAATTGTCGATTTTTACATGCTCAAGCGCGCATTGGCTGGGAGCCAATGCCGGCTCCGAGCAGCCAGTGGGGAGAATCCCGCGGGTCGTTGTCGCCTGTGTAGACCCGTTCGCGTGCGCGATGACGAGGAACGGGTGGGAATCAAAAGGGAAAAAGGCTTTCGCCACACGCCGTGGCTGTTGCTGGACTCGCTTGAGTCAAGGAATCGTGAGTCATTCTAGTTAAGGGGATCTTGTCATGTGCTATGACCTTGAATTTCGCAAATTCGTTGGCATTCCAACAGTTTCAAATATTTTCCGATGAAATTTTGAGGGATGTATAACAAGGAGGTCTTGAATGTGGGAAGATAAACAAATTTCCGTATAATCAAAAGATATTAAAAAATGAAGTTCACGATTTTGTCGTTGGCGCTGCGATCACAGCGCGCCAAACATGTTCTTCGTCCACAGGAAGAGTATGAATACGTTCAAGTGACTTTTGACGGTCTTTACACGAAATACGTTATCTTAGGAACGATGTGACAACAATTTTTACAAAGTTCCCTTCAAAATTAATTCAACAGGATCGTATTACGCTGAGCGTTAATTTTTTAATTTTCTGGGTAGAACGGAAGATGAAACAGAGCAAAGAGCTGAAAATCGGGGAAAGAAGTATGAAAAAACCAGCAGAAAGAAGGGAGATGGGCGGCTTTTCCAGCCAGAGCCCAAAGATGTGAACCGCAGGTAAGCACACGTGTTTACAAGATCCGCACGCTTCTCCCGGCTCTCGAGCCTGCCGCTCGGAGGGTCGAGCAAGCGCCGTCCCTTTTTTTATCAGGGTCATTGTAAAATTTGACAAAATTTTAAAATGTTCACTCTTTTCGAATTCAACATTAGTATCGATTTTTCTTAAAACAGCGTTATGAGGTGATAATAGCGAATTTCGATTCATGAAAATCGAACCATATTAAGTTTCCTACAAAAATCTATAAATCGAAATTGACCACATCTGTTGATCTAAAAATCTAATTGACCATCGCATGTTTATGAAAGTTAATATCATCCGATTTTCATTATTTAAAATTTACTATTATCACTGAATAATTATGTTTCAGATAAGAACAATTTCAAGTATCGATTGAAAAGAATTTAAACATTTCAAAATTTTGGTGAAAGCTATCAATGACCGTAATAAAGAGATGCTCGACCCTCTGTTTCTCGGTTCGACTTTTCCAACGGTAGGCTCTGGGGAGTCGAGAGAGGAGATGCGAGCTGAATGTGTTCACCTGCGAATTTGAATCTTTGAGATCTAGACAGAAATCGCGCATCGCATGTTTATGAAAGTTGATATTATCCGATTTTCATTATTCAAAATTGACTATTATCACTGAATAATGATGTTTCAGACAAGAACAATTTCAAGTGAGGATTAAAAAAAAATTTAAACATATCAAAATTTTCAAGAAAGCTATAAATGACCGTAATAAAGGTATGCTCTACCCTTTGTTCAGGCTATGGAATCGAGCTTCTAGGTGCTTCTTAATGAGTCTCACAACCCGAAGTATGACAAACGCAGATTCGTATCCCATTCTACAGGAAATAAAAGGACAGACGCCGAGCTGAATATCTCATTTAGAAGCAAAGGCGGCGGGAATTGAGATTTCCGCGGACTCAAGTCCCCAAACGGCCAGCTCGGTGAGCGAGCCCGAGTACGAGGCTCGACCCTTCCCGATCTCCACCGGCTGGCCAACATGTGTAGCGCCTGACCGCAGGGAAGAGGCCCGGACGGGTTCAGCGTGGTACTTAATTTTGACATACATCTATAGTTAGACAAATACACGCTTTATACTTTGAGAGGGCGTTACTAGTATATTTGACATACTTTTTGAATAACAATTTTTTGCAAAATTTATCAATGCTCATCTGTTCTTCTAGAAATAATAAAATCGGCTATTTTTTCAAAATTTCTCTATCTTTAATATATATCCAATTCGGAGTTTTGGAGACATGGGTGGATCTCCTTAACCAGAAAATTGAGGGTCTTGATCGGATCACTCGACGAGCACTGGAACTCAGAAAGGCAGTCGGGTGTGAGGATATTTTCAAAGTGATTTTTTTCAATGTCTGTTTTCGTGAATTTTGAAGGTTCCAAAAGGAAATTTGATTTCCCACGTATGTTGACCTCCTAGAATCGATTATTATTCATTGATTATTACAGACTGTAAACTGCCACAGCCACTTACTTGTTTTTTCTCTTCTATCACTTGCATTAAGATTATCAAACCTTTCTAAAGAATGGCACAAATTCCTGTTGAGTAGAGAATAGGCTCCAAGATTCATTTCAAAACATAATATTCAATTTTATAACGCTGTATCAGATCCTGGAATAGAAATGATGATAGTAGCTCTTTACAGCTGATTCTATTTTCTAAATATTGCCCAATCAAAATAACACAGTACAGTTGTTGTACAAGTATTCCAAACAAGAATTATTCAGAAGTTTAGGATCCAAACTATGAAAGTATAGAGAACAATGCATATTCTGGCAAGATCACATGAATCCTCTTTCAGAACCTTTATCCTCCCAATCAAATTCCTGAATGATTTTTCTGTGGAAATATTAGAATGTTTCCAAGTTCGTTTATATATGAGAATTTCAGACCTCATGCAAAGTGTAATGTATTTAGTGTGGGGTTGAGGAACACAGTAAGGAGAACACTATCAGACTAATATTTATTTTACTCACTAAGTTATTATACATATATATGCAAGCCGCGCATCGGACCTATATGTCCTCGCTCGTGTCCAGTACTCGAGTGCGCTCATGCGCTTCGCACGCAGACTCGCGCCGCCCTCCCACACACATAAATCACAACTCTCCCGCCTCTTTTTAATTATTGCTTTTATGCAGACGTGGAGAGCGTCTCAGTTGTACATTCGCATCATTGCCTTCAATAACTTGGTCTACATGTCGCTTTTGCAAAAATTCATTTCCATCCTTTACAATAAACGTGGATGGAGAGATTTGCCGAACGATTTCTCCTTCTATTTGTTTCTCTGATCTTACGCCATAATCATCTATTAACACTTCATCCCCCGATTGTAAATCGACTCACGTTTTCCTGGTCTAGCGATGATTTGCGCTCGTTGATTTTTCTCTACGGTTTCACTCACGTTCGGGCGTAAAAGATCAAACCTTGTGCGGAATTCACACTTATACATCATATATGCTGGACTTCTACCAGTCGTACAGTGATCTGTACTTCTATAGTCAAAAAGGAACATATTAATCGCGTTCTCCACACTCTCTCCCCCTTTGACAATTTTCTTGACTTTAACCTTAAAGGTTTGAACGAAGTTTTCCGCAGCCCCGTTTGTAGCCGGATGATATGGCGGGTTCAGAGAATGCTTCACTCCATGTCTAGTTAAGAACCCATGAAATTCTTCGCTTCTTAATTGCGGGCCCCCGTCAGTTACACAGTGTAATGGGAATCCGTATCTCGCGAACAATTATTTGAATTCCTCTACCAGCCTATACGCTTTCGTATTATTATTGAAACAGATTACTTCTTGCCACTTGGAGTGTGCATCCACAATTAGTAAGTACATTTTTCTAAAAAGCTCAGCAAAATCACAATGAATTCTCCCCCATACTTTGTCTGGGTATGGCCATGTCGTTAGTGGAGTGTGTGGTGATTCTTTTCTTTGTATCTAACAAATTTTGAAACTATTCACCTTATCCCGATCGACATTTGGCCACCAGACGTATGAGTGAGCAAACATTTTTATTTTAACTATCCCTAAATGTGTTGCATGTAATTCACTCAATATTACTTTTTTCATACTTTCTGGAATGACTGCTCGTAAGCCCCAAAACAGACAACCTTTTTCAACCGTTAACTCTAATCTTTTATTAAATATACATTTCATGTCGTATGACATTTGAGAATCGTTCGGCCATACTCCTAAGGTAGTTTTAATTGCAGTCAATATCAGGTTGTCTTTTTTATTTTCTTCTGCTAACTTTTTATAGTTATATGAAATAACTCCTTCCTCGAAAAAGTTTAGGTGAAAAAAATTTGTATCAATTAACTCCGTTTCATCATCTATTGGCAACCTCGAAAGTGCATCGCAATTTGCGTTAGCCTCTGACTTGACGTGTTCTATTTAGTATCTAAACCCAGACAAATAGTATGCCCATCTCTGGAATCTATTGTCTGCCGTTTGAGGTATGCCCTTTCGTGGTCCCAATATTAATCCTAGGGCTTTATTATATGTTATCAATATGATAACCTTCCCGAATATAAACTCAAGAAATCCTATTTTAATATTTTCCTATTTAATTCATGTTTGGCTATCTTTTTCGACGCGTATGCTATCGGCTTTTCTTCACCGTTCTTAAATCTGTGAGATAATATAGCAGATAGGCCATAATCCGACGCATCGCATGCAAGTACAACTTGTTCTTTTGGATCATAATTAACTGGTATTTTTGTTGAAATTGATTCATTTTTCACCCATTCAAACGATTTTGTACATTTTTCATCCCATTTGTACTTTTCTTTATTCAAAAAATCATACAATGATTTTAAATTTTCGACCTGTTTTTTAGGAAACGAGCATAAAAGTTGACTGATTCGAAGAATGATGCTAATTCTTTACTATTTTTTGGCTGAGGGGCTTTCACCATTGCATTTACTTTCGATTTTGCTTTATGCAGCCCATTTTTGTCGATAACGAAACCTAGAATCTCTAATTTATTTCTCATAAAATAACATTTTTCTTCATTTACTCGAAAACCACATGCAAGCTTTGTTTAGATTTTCTAAGTGTTCTTCAGTGGTTTTGCCCGTAACGTAGATATTATCTAAGTACGCTATTGCACCATCAATCCCTCTCAAACACTCATCCATCTTTCTTTGCACGTCTGCGGGTGCAGGTGAAACACCTTCTGGTATCTTAGTATATTTGAATAATCCCTCGTGTGTTACAATTGTGAGCAATTTGGAGCTTTTAGCGTCCACGGGGAATCGCATGTACGCATGCATTAAGTCCAATTCAGAAAAAGTATTTCCTCCTTGCAATTTTGCAAAGATATCATCAATAGTATGCAAAGGATACTTATCAATTACACAGCCACACAAAAAAAAAAATTTTCGACGCAGGGGGTTTGACTATGTTTACTATATGTTTTCGGGGTCGCAGAATACGAATCCGAGGTCAGTTTGAACCCTGCAGGTCGAGGTTTGGCCATAACCTCAAAAAACCTAGTAAATTAGAATTTCCAGGACATTTTAATTTTTATAACTGTATCACTTGTACAGTAAACGTCTAAAAACCTCTAAACCCATAACCGAATAAAACCATAAGCCCATAACACCATAAACTCTGGACGTTGTTTGGCCATAACCTCAAAAACCCTAGTAAATTAGAATTTCCAAGACATTTTAATTTTTATAACTGTATAACTTGTACAGTAAACGTCTAAAACCTCTTTTTGTGACTGCGTAGTTTGAGTTATATTGTTATAGGATAATACGGCTCGAAAATCTGGGGTTACAGGGTTATATGGGCATGTTGTTATTGGGTTATAAGGTAATATATTGATAAGTTTGAAGGTTAACTTTGTCGAACCCCATAAACCCAAACGATTTTATACAGTTTAAATTATTTGAATATAAGCCAAGGTGATTATATAATATAGTGTAACGGGATTGTGAGGTTATGCGGAGTTAGAGGTTTTAGACGTTAACTGTTCAAGTTGTATAGTTATATACAATGTATAGTTCTGAAAATTCAAATTTACTAGGTTTTTTGAGGTTATGGCCAAACCTCGACCTGCAGGGTTCAAATCGACCTCGGATTCGGATTCAGCGACCCCGAAAACATATCGTAAACATAGTCAAACCCCCTGCGTCGAAAATTTTTTTTTTTGTGTGGCTGTGTTATTATCTGCGGGTTTATGGTCATTTTAAAATCGCCACATATGCGAATTCACCGCTATTTTTAAACACAGGAACAATCGGCGTCACCCATTCACTCACGTCGACTGGCTTTAAATGTCCCAAGTTAACTAATCTATCCAACTCCTTTTCTGTTAACGGTCTTAACGCATGCGGTACATTTCTGCATTTCAAAACTATTGGCTTCAAATTATCTTCCAAGTAGATTTTACATTCGCTCTTATTATATAATCCGGGCGTATCGCTAAATAATTCATCATAGTTTTTATAGAGTACCTCAGCTACATTTTCCATACTAATTTTATTTATATCGCTCAATCTTGTATCGGTTATTTGCAATGGCCATAAGCCAAACGCTGCCAACCATTGCCTGCCAATTAACGCTGGACCCGATCCGGGTAAAACAAAACATTCTAATAGGCATTTTTTATCTTTGAATACAACTGTTAAATTTGTTAATTTCCCTATTGGTTGCAAAATTTTTCCATCATACGTTTTCAACTGGCGCACAGTGGGACAAAACGACGATTTACGCGAAAAAATCCAATTTCTCTGGTTACAATCATCCGATCTACAAGATTCAAAATAAACCTTATTGATTAAAACTTCTTTTTTTAAGGAAAAATATCATTTATGTCTAATATGTAGTTGTTAATATTAAAATTTTGGTTGAAACTAAAAATTTTGCAATGGGATTTTTCAATTCCATTGAAAAAATATCAGTTTGCAGAACTTCTGAGTAGAATAGTACGCATCATTCGATAAGTCTCCGCACATTCGAACAAATAAAATCAACTTAATAATAGTGTGACGAGTGGATTTTTGAGTAATATTTTATTTCCATGATTTAACCCCTTCAAAATCGAGTGAGTCATCAAACGTTAGATCTGAAACTTTATTTTGCACTACTTGTCCGATCAGACTCTTACAGTATTGAGATGAAGGATATAAAATCGTCGACTTGGAATAATTTCAAGTCAGTGTCACATCAATTTCTCATGGCAGAGAATGATACATGGAAGATAAAATAATCAAGTAGTACAGCCTAATTATGTCCTACTTGAGAGCAAAATCACTAGATGCCTGGAAACAATATAATGCACTACTTTTTCCAAGATTTCAAAATTTTAATAGAAAGTTCATTGATTGAGGAATGTTAGAAAATATATTTGAAGTCAGTGCCACGCAATTCCGATGAGCTTTATGAGATTAACCCTAATGAGTCATAACAAAATATAGAATTAAATACTCGTCGTTGTATATAAAAATATCTCAGCAGTAACTTAGCGAGCCAATCCTCACAGCTTCTGTCACATATTGAAAAGAAGTGTCTACTTGCAAATGATTAGTTCAATGCCACAGATGGTTTTCGTGTTGAACTGGAAAATGTTTAAGGTTATCAAGTATATCAGTGGTACAACCCTATAATGGTCGATACTAGTATAAGTATCAGACAACTGCGAAAAATAGCACATGGCAGTAGTTTGTCCACGATTTCAAAATTTTAATAGAAAGTTCTTTGATTGAGGAATGTTAGAAAATATATTTGAAGTCAGTGCCACGCAATTCCGATGAGCTTTATGAGATTAACCCTAATGAGTCATAACAAAATATAGAATTAAATACTCGTCGTTGTATAAAAAAATATCTCAGCAGTAACTTAGCGAGCCAATCCTCACAGCTTCTGTCACATATTGAAAAGAAGTGTCTACTTTCAAATGCTTAGTTCAATGCCACAGATGGTTTTCGTAATAAACTGGAAAATGTTTAAGGTTATCAAGTATATCAGTGGTACAACCCTATAATGGTCGATACTAGTATAAGTATCAAACAACCGCGAAAAATAGCACATGGCAGTAGTTTGTCCAAGATACCATGGATTCATCCTAAACCCTATCGATCCACAATTCTAAAGAATTCTCTATAGCATCAGTGCCACGAGATTTTTTCGGAAAAATGACATCCCTCTTTCGTCAACTATTGTGTAATCTGATGAGTCGTGGGAAAATGCTTAAAAATAGTACATGGCACTAATTTTTCCACGATTTTAAAATTCTACTGCAAAGTTCTTTGATCAAGAAATGTTAAAAAATATATTGAAAGTCAGTGCTACGCGATTCCGATGAGCTTTATGAGTTTAACCCTAACAAGTCATAACGAATATACAATTGAAAATTCGTCGTTGCATATAAAAATATGTGAGCAGTATGTTACTCAGCGAATTCTTTTAGTTCCTGTAAGATATTGAGAAGATGTGTCGACTGACAATGAACCCTATCGATATATAATTTAATAAATGCACTATGGCATCTGTGCCACGAGATTTTTTAGAAAAAATTACATTCCTCTTTCGTCATCGGTCGTGCGATATCATGAGTCATGAGATTAAACATATCGTAGCTCCAATTTGCAGTGCTTTTAAAGGAAAATTTTCTCACGATGAATTGTAAAATATAGACGATTTCTCACCGCACTTATTCAATACAGCGTCACAGATAGATATAGAACTAGGTTCATCACAGAAATCATTATGAAGATTGAAAATCGTAGTCTAAATTGATTAGCAGTGCCATCAGATAAAATCAAATTCACGACTCTCTTGGGAAATTTCATGCACGCTATCTGATGTCCGTAGTACGTCTCTTTCAATGAATAGGTGATTTTCACGTAATTTACATATTTTAGACTCATTTTGAGCAAGAATTTAACTGTCTTTCTGAGTATACGGTATTGTGTTATTCATTATTACTTATTTTACAAGAATAATAATTCTTAGACGGGAAAGAAGCATTTTCGAAAGAAATTATAGGGAAGTCTTTTGAATATTCCTAGACCAAAATAATTTTAGCATTTGAGGATCAGGCTGGCCTGCTGAAGCGCATCTGTTAGGTGATTTTCTTGTAATCCACATATCTTAGGCTTGTTTTGAGCTTATTTCGAGCACGAGAGAATTCCGTCGCGGTCGTCTGGGAAATTCGTGTACATGAGTTTTTGAGGTCGCTGTTTTCGAACCCGACTTCGGATTTTCAAAATTCAAATTAGAGCCTTTAGAATTGAATACCAAAATTTTGAAAAGATACTGGATTTTCATGAAAATTTATATCCATGGGTTTTTAAGGTCGCTGATTTCGAATCCAACCTCGAATTTTCAAAATTTAAATCAGAGCCTCTAAAATTGCCTACCAAAATTTCGAAAAGATACTGGATTTCGTTGAAAATTTTTATCCATAGGTTTTTAAGGTCGCTGATTCCGAATCCGATCTCGGATTTTCAAAATTCAAAATAGAGCCTCTAAAATTGCCTACCAACATTTTGAAAAGATACTGGGTTTTGATGAAAATTGGTATCCATGAGTTTTTAAGGTTGCTGTTTCCGAATCCAATCTCGGATTTTCAAAATTCAAATTAGAGCCTCTAAAATGGCCTACTGAAATTTTGAAATAATACTGAATTTTGATGAAAATTGGTATGCATGCGGCTTTTTTAGGGCGCTAATTACACATCAAGCTTGAGATTGAAATAAGCCTCAACCTCCAACATCGTCGATAGTAACATGGAAGCATCCATTTCGATGATTTTCTAAATAGTCATTTTTTTTCACTCTGGGATGTTTTTATGACGTTGCAGAATGAAGGTAGAAACGTGATAAAGTGAACGTAAACGTAAACGTAAACGTAAACGTAAGGAGGTGAATAATTGAGACTTATTTCTAGTGGTTTGGGCTGAAAATACAAACGTACGTATCGGTTTTGCTATTGGAATTCTATGAGCGGAGAAAAGAAATCCCAAGTACGTTCTGAAAAATTGAAAAAAATTTTTTTCCAGAGTTGGTCGATACGTCATTGAAACCGCCGTAAAAAAATGAATTAGAATATAAATTTACAGCCTCGTACGATTTTTTCTTAACCATGTTAAAATTCAGGTAGGCTACCCCCTTAAAAACCCATGCATAACAATTTCGATTAAAACCCATTATCTTTTCAAACTTGAATATGAATTTGAATTTTGAAAATCCGAGGTCAAATTCGGAAACAGCGACCTTAAAAACCCATGAATACCAATTTTCATCAAAATCTATTATTTTTTCAAGATTTCAGTAATCCAGTATCTTTTCGAAATTTTGGTAGGCAATTTTAAAGGCTCCGATTTAAATTTTGAAAATTCGAGGTCGGATTCGAAATCAGCGACCTTAAAAACCCATGGATATCAACTTTCATGAAAATCCAGTATCTTTTCAAAATTTTGGTAGGCAATTTTAGAGGCTCTAATTTGAATATTGAAAATCCGAAGCCTGACGTGTTATCAGCTCCCTTAAAAACCCATGGATATCAATTTTCAACAAAATCCAGTATCTTTTCGAAATTTCGGTAGGCAATTTTAGAGGCTCTAATTTAAATTTTGAAAATCCAAGAACGGATTCGGAATCAGTGACTTTAAAAACCTATGGATACTGATTTTTAATGCTTTTCATATGCTAATTTTTCATATACTTCGGTATGTATATGAGAAAACAACAATTTTACATAAGCACTGACTCATTTTTCTACAATTTTTACAATATAAAATTCATACTAAATTCATACTAAAATCAATCATAACTAGTTCTGAGTTGAACTGAGTGCTCAAACCCTCTTAAAATCACTATTTAGGCCTAGAATTAATTAATTAATTTTTTGGAAAAATGAGTCCACCATGTTGGATCCGCCATCTTGGATGTGAAAATTTTATTATTCTGACTCCAGATTCGTGATCAGCGACCCCAAAAACCCCCGAGTACAAGTTTTTAGTGCTCCACGTCTATTTTTCGGGAAAATGAGTCCACCATATTGGATCCGCCATCTTGGATGTTAACATTTCAATTTCCTGACTCCAGATTCGTAATCAACGACCCCAAAAACCCCCGAGTACAGGTTTTTACTCCACGTCTATTTTTGAAAAATTAAGTACGCCATGTTAAATCCGCCATATTGGATGTGAAAATATCATTATTCTGACTTTAGATTCGTAATCAGCGACCCCAAAAACCCCCGAGTAATAATTTTCAACGTGATATATTAAACAAAAAAATGTGATACACAAAGGGTAAATGGTCTAAGAAACATTCTTCTCTCAATAGTGCAATTACTGTAAGATTTCATTCAACTACCAATTAGCTTTATACATATGAGAGTATGAACTCATTTTCGAGTAACCGGCCTAGTACGACGGCGCGCCAGTAGATGGCGAGGCGTTGAGTCGCGCGTGTATAAGGTATAGCGGGGCGCTCTCTCGCAAGAGAGTCGGCGTTCTACCGTCTATAAAAGGGAGCTTGGACACTAGACCAACTCTCGCCTTCGTGGTCAATCCCAATCTCCAATTTGGTCATTCTATATTGGAGCACACTTATTTGAATAATATTCCGTGACCCAAAAGTGATATGGCCAATAAATTATTAGATGAAGACGCACCCAAGTCGTACTTCAGAATCAGTCTGTCCATTGACTGAGACTTGGATTTCAACAACGTCGAAGCTATTGCCTTTCTTGCAGCATTCATATCGTCTTCTGCGAACCTGATTTTCTTTTGCGTGCAAATGACGTAGAAACATGTTAGAACATGGATCCCGCAGTTGTTCGTAGACGCATCATTTTGAGATACTTGGGAGGGTATGTCGTCTGGTGTGTATACATGCCATTTATCGTGCTGGCCATCCACACCTTCACAAAAATGACGAATAGAGGCATGAATCCTCAATAACCATTCTCTCCTCGGTGGTTGGTGTAGCGAATCGAAATACAAAATCAGATGCAATTTCTTGCACATGACAAAAGGAGACCAATGACACTCAGCCTCTTTATGCGTAGGCAACAACCATACATCGCTCCGAGCTAAATCATTCATTCTTATCCATTTCTTATATACACTATACTTCCATTGCCCTTATATGACGTAGAACCATGATAGAACATGGATCCCGCCGTTGTTCGTAGACACATCATTTTTAGATACTTGGGAGGGTATGTCGTCTGATGTGTACACATGCCATTTATCATGTTGGCCATCCACACCCTCACAAAAATGACAAATAAAGGCATAGATCCTCAACAACCATTCTTTCCTCGGTGGTTGGTGGAGCGAATCGAAATACAAAATCCGATGCAATTTCTTGCACACGACAAAAAGAGACCAATGGCTCTTAGCCTCTTGATGCGTTGGCAACTACCATACATCGCTTCGAGCTAAATCATTCATTCTTATCCGTTTCTTATGTAACCTATACTTACATTTCCCTTATGTAGGATAGAACTCACAAGAAATGTTTTGAAATAAATGATTTTGAGCTCGTTGCTCGATTCAGAAAGACTACATAGCGGCTATGAAGACGTTGATGATGTTGTCATCAACTTTCGCACATCCCAGTAGAGATGAAAAGCTGTTTGACGATATAAGTATATATACGTGGGTTTTTGAGCCCTCCGATCACGAATCCGGCCTCGAATTTTAAAAATTAAAATTAGAGCCTCTAAGATCGCCTGAAAAAATTTTGAAAAAATGGAATTTTGTTGAAAACTGGTATACATGGGTTCTCGAGGTCGCTGATTACGAATTCGGCCTTAGATTCCTAAATTTCAATATAGACCATCCGAGAAAATACATTGGGTCTTGATGGAACCTATTATATGAGGGTTTTTCGGGGGTCAATCAATGGTTATAATACAGTAAAATTCGCATGTTTTTCTGGCTTTGTTATTTGGTGTTCAGATGCTGATTCGCATCATCTACATCATAATAAGATGGATCCGTATAATTTTCTGGTCTACCTTTCTTGCTCTCCGAAACAATGATAAAGACAATTATGGTAGATTCAGTATGACGGATCAAAAGGTGGGGTCGAGGACTGCATTTTCTTAGAAAAAAATTTCGAAAAATCCGAGTTGTGGTGGGCGTATGGAGAATTTAAAAAAATATTTTAACCAATTTTCCCGTATTATCCCCTTTCAAAACTTACAAAGGATTGATTTTTCGAAATTTTGTTCAAGCAGATCGTTATAGGAGCTTGAGCGCTTTCATAATTCGTGTTAAAAAATTTGAAAACATTAATGCGTGGGCGTATTCTCTGTTAACGAAAATGGTGTGGTGACAATCAAAAATTTTTTACCGATGTTCCCGTATGATCCTCTTTAACCCATTAGCGCCCAAACGGCCTCTCGACGGCCGTTTTTTTGAGCGATAGATTTCATATGGTTATAATGGTTCAATAAATTTGGGAAGAAAAACGTTACTTTTATCTCGATTAAATGAACGCCCTCATTGTTATAAACAATTGATTGCAAAAAGACACAAAATTTCGAGTCAAAATATTTTTTGTGTCAACCGTAAAACATGGAAACCGTTCGCAACGAACCCCGGGAAGTAAATTTCGAGCGTCCATGGACCTTAAACTAAAAGTTGGCATAGTTGTAATTGTTCAAAATTATTTTTGGAAGACCCAAAATAGCGGCCGACCGAAAAAATTGTAGCTTTCAACTTGGAATTGTTTTTCTCGAAAACTATGCGTCAAATCAAAAGATTCTTAAGAACAAAAAAGTCTTAGAATCATCTGAAAAACACTCTTAAATTTTTTCAGAATTTTTTGATGAAATTTTTCAAAATTTTGATTCTTTGAATTCTCAAAAAAACGCAAATTGCTTAAAAACTTCTGAAAAAAATTGAGAATGTTCTTTGACTAACTTTAAAACTTTTTTGTTCTTATAGATTTTTCGATTTGCCGGCTAAGAAACGTACAGAAAAATTTCTAAAAAAACCGCTGCCAAGTGCCTTAGCAGTATGCTTTCTCAAAGAGGCTTCAACATCACCCACAAACGCATCCCAAACCTGTATTTTCACCATTCCACTAGCGTAGATACTATCATTTATTTTTCAAAAATTACAAAAATATTATTTAATCAGTTCAATTCGTATCTTCGTGACTGTGTAAAGTGTCGTTCTTTTTCAATTGACCAAACTTTGTCGCGACTGTTGATGTCTGCCCGGGCTCTCTTATTATTTGATCAAATGCAACAAAGCAAACGGTTCTAGGTTATACACGATGCGAGACATTTGGACCTGCTTAATTTTTCGATCAATTCATCTTGTGACTGTCATACGGTTTAATGGTGGTTAAAATCGATCCATCCTGCCCTTAAGTCTGTATTTAGCAAACTTGAAGACTCATTTTGATCATTTTCGGCGGCTGAGGTTGGAAATGATCAATTCAAAATCTATTTTGATCATTTTCGACGGCAAAAGACACCAAATTTTCCCAATTTTATCTATAGCACGTTGAAAATACTGGAAACGAAACTTACATGAATTTTTCGTTCCCTTAGCAACGGTTGCTAGGGCGGTAAACAACGGTTGCTAAGGAGCTAATTGGGAAGATTTTGTGTCCTTTGCCGTCGAAAATGATGGAAATGGGTCATAAATTAATGATTTCCAACCTTCGTAACTGTTGCTAGGGAGGTAAACAACCGTTGCTATGGAGCAAATACAACAATTCAGTGTCCTTGGCCATCGAGTGTGACTTAAAACTGATTTTCCGGCTTGCCCCAATGAGCACTCATAAGGATTTGTGAGAAAACACGTTAGGAACGGTTGCTAGGGAAATAACCAACGGATTTTGCTGAAAATTTAACTCGGACTAGATCTTGTCACAACTAACCGGTGTGCAAAATTTCAAGACGATCGGATCATTCCTTCGGGAGTTATCGTGGACGAAAGAAACGAAAAAATAGACACCTTAACAACGGTTGCTAAGGAAATAAACAACGGATTTCGCTGAAAATTGAACTCGCCCGAGATTTTGCCGCGATTAACCTGTGTGCAAAATTTCAGGACGATCGGACCATTCCTTCGAGAGTTATCGTGGACGAAAAAAAAACGGGACGCACACACACACACACACACACACACACACACACACACACACACATACATACATACAGACACTTTTGGATTTCCATGTTTTTCGACCCGTAGATCACGAAAATCGAGGTCCCGAGGTCTGATTCGGTGGGTCGATTTTTGCCCCATTACAAAGCTTTCTCTTTAAGAAAGCAAAACACCAAAAAGTTGAAAGCATTGCTGGTATGAAAAATTTTGTCGAAACATACTCTTTGGGCAAGAAAATGTCTGGGACTGTAGCAAAGCATGTAACAGTTGTTAGGGAACTCTTTAATCTTGTTGGGAATCACAATTTACTTGAAGTATCTGAATGTGAGCAAGAACTCAGCTGTCAAAGTGATCACTCAACTCAAGTAATGGCTCTTTTACTATGTAGCTTAAAAGAGCCTACGTGAGCAACTCTGTGAATTTACACATATTTGAATTATAGCGCGAGCTTAAAGACAATATTACATTCATATGCGCGTCATGTTCCTCAGCAACTAAAACAATTGAAGAAGAAAAATGCATCACTTTGCGGGAGACGCTTTGTGAGTACAAATTAAACGAAGAATTATAACCGTTATACATACTTTTTCTCGAATCGAATATCGAATACGTTTAATTGATTTGTTTAGAGGAAAAATAATTTTTATACATTGGATACATTTATTTATCCTTATACTTACGTCTATCGGGGGATTTCTTTCTAGATTAAACACTAATTTGGGATAAAAAAATTTTTTACATCTAAAATAATTTTATAATTAATGTGTAACTTACAATCACTCTAAACTTTTTTATTTATTGTTAATAACTAAAAAACAAATGTTTCTTCAATGGTAGTTCTGCGTTATTATCAGAAATATTTTCTTGCACATTTGGTTCTAGCATGTTGAAAATATTGGAAACGAAACTTACATGAATTTTTCTTTCCCTTAGCAACGGTTGCTAGGGCGGTAAACAACGGTTGCTAAGGAGCTAATTGGGAAGATTTTGTGTCCTTTTCCGTCGAAAATGACGGAAATGGGTCATAAATTAATAATTTCCAACATTCGTAACGGTTGCTAGGGAGGTAAACAACGGTTGCTATGGGACAATTCAGTGTCCTTGGCCATCGAGTGTGACTTAAAACTGATTTTCCGGCTTGCCCCAATGAGCACTCATGAGGATTTGTAAGAAAACACGTTAGGAACGGTTGCTAGGGAAATAACCAACGGATTTTGCTGAAAATTGATCTCGGGCTAGATCTTGCCACAACTAACCGGTGTGCAAAATTTCAGCTAGATCGGACGATTCCTTCGAAAGTTATCCTAGACAAAAGAAACAAAAAATTTTACACCTTAGCAACGGTTGCTAGAGAAATAAACAACGGATTTTGCTGAAAATTGAACTCGCCCGAGATTTTGCCGCGATTAACCTGTGTGCAAAATTTCAGGACGATCGGACCATTCCTTCGAGAGTTATCGTGGACGAAAAAAAACGGGACGCACATACACACACACATACACACACACACACACACACACACATACATACATACAGACACTTTTGGATTTCCATGTTTTTCGACCCGTAGATCACGAAAATCGATGTCCCGAGGTCTGATTCGGTGGGCCGATTTTTGCCCCATTACAAAGCTTTCCCTTTGAGAAAGCAAAATAATTTCATTATTTTTTCTCTCAAAAACTATAGATCAAATGAAAAAAATTATAAGAACAAAATGTCTGAAAATTACTCAAGGAACATTCTCAATTTTTTTCAGAAGTTTTTAAGCAATTTGCGTTCTTTTGGGAATTTGAAAAATCAAAATTTTGAAAAATTCCATCAAAAAATTCCGAAAAAATTCAAGAGTGTTCTTCAGGTGATTCTAAGACTTTTTTGTTCCTAAGAATTTTTCGATTTCGCCCATAGTTTTCGAGAAAAACAATTCCAAGTTGAAAGCTACAATTTTTTCGGTCGGCCGCCATTTTGGGTCTTCCAAAAATAAATTTGAACAATTACAACTATGCCAACTTTTAGTTTAAGGTCCATGGACGCTCGAAATTCACTTTCCGGGATTCGTTGCGACCGGTTTCTATGTTTTACGGTTGACACAGAACAAATTTTTGACTCGAAATTTTGTGTTCTTTTGCAATCCATTGCTTATAACAATGAAGGCGTTTATTTGATCGAGATAAAAGTAACGGAATCGAGAAGCTGACAAAATTTTGCACAAGAAAATGTTCTTCCCAAATTTTTTGAACCATTATAACCATATGAAATCTATCGCTCAAAAAAACGGCCGTCGAGCGGCCGTTTGGGCGCTAATGGGTTAAAAACGTACAAAGGGTTGATTCTTCAAAAATTTTTCGAGCAGATCGTAAGAGGAGCTTGAACGCTTTCATAATTCATGTTGGAAATTTTGAAAACATTGATGTGTGGGCGTATTCTTTATAGAAAAAAATGGCGTGGTGACAATTGAAAATTTTTGTCAATTTTCTTATTCATGCAAAATCAAAATTTTACAGTTTCGAGGTATTTTTGGTATTGCGGATCGGAAGGTGGGATCGCGGACTACATTTCCATAAGCAAAAAATTTTGAAAAATTCAAGTTACGGTGGGCGTATGAAGAATTTAAAAAATTTTTACCGATGTCCGGGTGGGACCCCCTTTTAAAAATGTACAGCGTTAATTTTTCAAAAATATGTTCAAGCAGATCGACAGAGAAGCCGGGACGCTTCCCGTATTTGAATCGACAAATTTGATACGACTTTTTTTAAACTGGGGGAAACCTAGCTCAAAAACTAATTGAGGAATCGACTTGAATTTCTTTTATTTTAAAGGCAATTAAATCCCTGGGAGCTTATACTCTCGGAGCTATTGATTTTATCATTATTTTTTGTCTATTTTGTCTACATATCGATTTTAAGAGCAAGAAAAAGTGAAAAATCGGTACATAAATTTCACAAGTCCGCCATTTTGTTAATTTTTAACGATTTCTCGCTATTATTGGTATAATATCCCACAAATGTTATATATTTTATAAAAGTCTTTCGTTTTTTGATCTCAGATAAAAGTTTGCGGCTCTAGAAATCCTACCATGCGGAAACTTCTTGTCGAGGCGTGCCCATAAACGTATCTTTAACTTATTATATAATGATTATTTCATGTTAAAAAAATTTTTTTTGTACACTCAAATGATATACAAATATATGTAGAAAAGTTCCATACCATTGTTTAATTCCTTCTATGAAAACAAAATAAAGCTAGATGCTAGATGAGAACCTCCCCTTAAAATCCAGTATCTTTTCAAATTCTTGGTAGGCAATCTGAGAGGCTAAATTCGAATTTTTAAAATCTGAGGCCGGATTCGTAATCAGCGACTTCAAAAACCCATGGATACTAATTTTCATTAAAATCCAATATCTTTTCAAATTGTCGGTAGGCAATCTTAGAGGCTCTAATTCGAATTTTCAAAATTTGTGGCCGAATTCGTAATCAGCGACCTCAAAAACCCATGGGTACCAATTTTCATTAAAATATAGTGTCTTCTCACATTTTTGTTAGGTGATCTTTGAGGCTCTAATTCAAATTTTTAAAATTTGAGGTCGGATTCGTAATCAGCGACCTCCAAATCCCATGTATACCAATTTTCAACAAAATTTCATTTTTTTTCTAAATTTTTGTCAGGTGATCTTAGAGGCTCTAATTTGAATTTTTAAAATTTGAGGCCGGATTCGTGATCAGCGAGCTCAAAAACATATGCATACCAATTTTCATCAAAATCCAGTATCTATTCAAATTTTTGTCAAGTGATCATAGAGGCTTTAATTCCAATTTTTTAAATCTGAGGCCGGATTCGTAATCAGCAACGTCAAAAACCAATAGATACCAATATTCATCAAAATCCATCGATGAAGTAAATATGTGATGTAAATAGTTCACTGTCAGAGTATCACGTCTCGACATGGATCAAGCTGTCATTTTCAGACGTGCACACACACATACACACATGTACATACAGACACATGCATCCAGCATCATCCCCGAAGTCGGAAAAACTCCGAGGGAAAAAATTTCTCCTGAAATGGCACTTTTTATAAAAAGTTTCTGAAATGGCACTTCTTATAGAAATTTTCTGAATTGGCACTGTTTATAGAAAGTTTCTGAAATGGAACTTTTTATAGCTAGTTTCTGAAATGGAACGTTCTTCCTCCCAAGCGACGCGGACGATATAATTTCAATGAATGATTGACAGTACTTTCTTACGGCCTTTGACGTACCAGTGTAAGTCTATTAATTTTAGGCTTATTTTTAGAACAATCTAAACCAATGTCACGAGCATTTCGATCCGAATTAAATTGACTCCATATTAATCCTGAAAGATATAAGCCCGTGAGTCTTGGCACGTTGGAAGCTTAAAAAAACGATTAGCAGTACTTTACGGCTGAACTTTTTGCACTATTCTAAATAATATCATGTATAATAACCTCTGACCAATTTTAAATTCAGCGCCACGTCACATCTTCAAGAAATGTTCCTGATAAGTAATTTATATTCTAATTTCTAATCTGTATACTAATGCATTTGGGGTTTCTGGTTCTGCCTCTGTATGTGGCACTGTGTTTAATGAACGTTGTGTGAAACGATTCATGTTATTACATTCGAATCATGTTAAAATTTCGCCCCGAAAGCAATGCATATTGAAGTTACGATATCTTTAACCCCATGACTCGTTCGTTTTTTTTTGTGGTTGATAAAAGGGGGATGTCATTTCGTGGCACTGATGCTATAGAGAATTTGTTTGAATTGTGGATCGATAGGGTCCAGATGGATTCATGGTTTCATATCCAACTACTGCCATGAGCTATTTTTTCGCAGTCGTCTGATATTTATACTAGTATAGATCATTATAGGGTTGTACCACTGATATATTTGATAACCTTTAACATTTTCCAGTTTACTACGAAAACCATCTGTGGCATTGAATTAAGCATTTGAAAGTAGACACTTCTTTTCGATATATGACAGAAGCTGTAAGACTTTGCTTGCTAAATTACTGCTGAGATATTTGTACATACAACGGCTAATATTCGATTCTATATTTTGTTATGACTCATTAGGGTTAATCTCATAAAGCTCATTGGAATTGTGTGACACTGACTTCAAATATATTTTCTAACATTCCTCAATCAAAGAACTTTCTATTAAAATTTTGAAATCGTGGAAAAATTAGTGCCATGTATTATTTCTAGGCATTTTTCCACGACTCATCAGATTACACAATAGTTGGCGAAAGAGGGATGTCATTTCTCCAAAAAAATCTCGTGGCACTGATGCTATAGAGAATTTTTTAGAATTGTGGATCGATAGGGTTTAGGATGGATCCATGGTATCTTGGACAAACTACTGCCATGTGCTATTTTTCGCAGTTGTTTGATACTTATACTAGTATCGACCATTATAGGGTTGTACCACTGATATACTTGATAACCTTAAACATTTTCCAGTTTATTACGAAAACCATCTGTGGCATTGAACTAAGCATTTGAAAGTAGACACTTCTTTTCAATATGTGACAGAAGCTGTGAGGATTGGCTCGCTAAGTTACTGCTGAGATATTTTTTTATACAACGACGAGTATTTAATTCTATATTTTGTTATGACTCATTAGGGTTAATCTCATAAAGTTCATCGGAATTGCGTGGCACTGACTTCAAATATATTTTCTAACATTCCTCAATCAAAGAACTTTCTATTAAAATTTTGAAATCGTGGACAAACTACTGCCATGTGCTATTTTTCGCAGTTGTCTGATACTTATACTAGTATCGACCATTATAGGGTTGTACCACTGATATACTTGATAACCTTAAACATTTTCCAGTTCAACACGAAAACCATCTGTGGCATTGAACTAATCATTTGCAAGTAGACACTTCTTTTCAATATGTGACAGAAGCTGTGAGGATTGGCTCGCTAAGTTACTGCTGAGATATTTTTATATACAACGACGAGTATTTAATTCTATATTTTGTTATGACTCATTAGGGTTAATCTCATAAAGCTCATCGGAATTGCGTGGCACTGACTTCAAATATATTTTCTAACATTCCTCAATCAATGAACTTTCTATTAAAATTTTGAAATCTTGGAAAAAGTAGTGCATTATATTGTTTCCAGGCATCTAGTGATTTTGCTCTCAAGTAGGACATAATTAGGCTGTACTACTTGATTATTTTATCTTCCATGTATCATTCTCTGCCATGAGAAATTGATGTGACACTGACTTGAAATTATTCCAAGTCGACGATTCTATATCCTTCATCTCAATACTGTAAGAGTCTGATCGGACAAGTAGTGCAAAATAAAGTTTCAGATCTAACGTTTGATGACTCACTCGATTTTGAAGGGGTTAAATCATGGAAACAAAATATTACTCAAAAATCCACTCGTCACACTATTATTAAGTTGATTTTATTTGTTCGAATGTGCGGAGACTTATCGAATGATGCGTACTATTCTACTCAGAAGTTCTGCAAACTGATGTTTTTTCAATGGAATTGAAAAATCCCATTGCAAAATTTTTAGTTTCGACCAAAATTTTAATATTAACAACTACATATTAGACATAACTGATATTTTTCCTTAAAAAAAGAAGTTTTAATCAATAAGGTTTATTTTGAATCTTGTAGATCGGATGATTGTAACCAGAGAAATTGGATTTTTTCGCGTAAATCGTCGTTTTGTCCCACTGTGTGGCGGTCTGTTTCTACAATTTGACAATTTATAAAGTAATTCTTATAATATAACTCCAGAAATTACAGACACATGAGTACCTGTATCCACTTCCATATTGATTTTCGTACCATTGATTAGC
Organism: Aphelinus atriplicis; assembly: GCA_020882685.1. Lineage (NCBI taxonomy): Eukaryota > Metazoa > Arthropoda > Insecta > Hymenoptera > Aphelinidae > Aphelinus > Aphelinus atriplicis. The sequence goes on from JAJGQD010000010.1 coordinate 788,730, forward strand.
AAATACTCGAACATCGGATTACCTTCGCGATCACTCAAACACTTTTGCTCTGCTTTATTATTTTCACTTCACTTACATTTGAGCACAGAAAGTCTTGTTTATGTAGTTCCCATGCTGCCTCATTGTCGCTCGCAGTACCGTCGTCGTCCGCGTTGACCTTGTCGTTGCTTTGCCGGATGAGCTGGACACGATCTTGCTTCTGCTCGCCATTCGCCCCTCTGCTCCGACATGCCTGCTTCAAATGAGCTCTCTTCTTACAGTCGTGATACGTGTAATCCTTAAATCTGCATTCTTTTGCTGTGTGGTTCGGTTTACCACAACAGTAACAAATTATTTTCCCTCTTCCAGTTTGATAATTTCCTGAAGTCTGCGGGTGATCTGAGCGCTGTTTTTGCCAAGGCTCCTTGTTTGCATTTCCTATGGCAAATATTTCTTTTTTTTTTAGCCTGGAAGTTTCTATGCGCTGAGAGAATTCGATTTTTTTCAGCTGATTCGCGTGATGTCGCTTCTTTGTAAGCTTCGTCGAATGTTAAAGAAGTCTTTTTGAATAGTTCTACCTTCGATTCATAATTTTTTAATCCACAAACAAACTGATCTCTCAGAGCCACGTTGATTTCCTTGAAATTATAATTTAGCGCCAATTTTTCAAATTTTGCTGCGAATTCCGCTACTGATTCTGTTTCTTGCTGTCGTGCTTGGTTAAAATTGAATCTTCCCATAACTTCAAATGGCTTTGGGTTACAATGTTCAGTCATTACCTTATTCATTTCACCGAAACTCTTTGTGTTAATTTTAGCCGGAGCGACCAGCTGCTTTATAAGCTGGAAAGCTTCTGTATCTACCCGCACCAGTAACTGAGCCGCTTTCTTTTCATCCTTGATATCGCGAGCTATGATCAACTGTTCTATTTGTTCTGTAAAAATTTCCCAGTCATCCTTGTGGAGAAAGAATTCCACTCTTACGCCATCAGCCATTTCACTGTCTTCACTGTCCACGTTAAGGTTTTCTAGGCTACTGGCATCTGGATATTCACTATTATCACTGTGACCTAGTGCCCGTTCGCACCAGGTTGCACGAGGGAATACACGCGCAGGGATTGGCTCTAACGGGGCACTCGGTATTTATTACGGGCGCCAGGAATGCCTCAGCTAGCTCACGCTCGGGAGCACGAACTTCTCGCGTGGGGGGGGGGGACGGCCGGCGCGCGGGGACTTGAACGGAGTCGCCTCCGCGCGCGTTCGTTCTTGCCGTGACTTCGGGGGGAAGGAGAAAGGCCCGGGCCAGGGCCGAAGCCCGTTGTTCTCAAGGGTGTGTTGGTGCGCTCGCCAACATACACGTTTGCAAGGGGGGAGTACCGGGCCGCAACGCGCACAACCAAACCTGCGATGCGCTGTCTCTCTCGCATGCTCGCTCGTTCTTGCTCCTCATCGTTGTCGCTGGGGCTCGTCGTGCTGCCGTCGGCCTCGGCTCCTTCGTGCTCGTCTCGTGCTCGTCTTCAGGCACACACTCACGCGCTTACAGTCACGCTCCCACGCACACTCGGCTTGGGGATCGGCTCGCGGTCGCGTCTATCTTGCTGCGGGCACCGGACGAGAATGGCCGTCCGCCTCGTGCTCACTCCCGGTCTCGCGCCGCCGGAACTCCCACGCGCTGCGGCTCGCTTGCGCGCTGGAGAGTGCTGCCCTCCCGGCTAGCTCGAGAACACGGGCTTCTCGCGTGGAGGACGGCCGGCGCGCGGGGACTCGAACGGAGTCTCCACCACGCGCGTTCGGGATAGCCGTGACGTCGGGGGGGGGCGCGAGGGGAGAGGCCCGGGCCAGGGCCGAAGTCCGTCATTCCTGGGATGTGTTGGCGAGCGCGGACAGGGATCACCGGGGCCGCGACGCGCACACCAAACCTTTACGACGTTCTCTCTCTCGCTCGCTCTGGATGCTGGCTGCTGCTCTCGCTGCTGGTGGCTGCGTCGTCGTCGGTTTAGGCGTCTTGGTCTCGCACACACGCACACGATCTCGTACTCGGGGACACTCGGGACTACTGCGCGTCGCGTGTTGCTAGCTGCGGGCACCGGATGAGAATGACCGTCCGCCTCGTGCTCACCCCCAGCCTCGCGCCGCGGCTCGCTTGCGCGCTGGGGAGTGCTGCTCTCTCGAGCCGGTGGCTGCCTGCTACGGTGCCGTACCGGCCGGATCGGCGAGCAGCCTCTCCGTCAATAGTGATGGGTTTCCCCGTTACATCACTTAGTTCTTTTTGGTTCTCACTTCTTTCTTAATTGTTCATAACCTCTGAATTTTCACTCTTTTTTTCCAATTCCACTCTGATTACTTCTCGAAGCTTTTCTCGTAATTTATCAAATTTTTCGTTTTCGTTGATCTGGACGTTACGTTCTCGCAGTTCGGCTAATATTTCTTTTTTGTTTAATGTCTGAACCCAACTTAATGTTTTGTCACTCATTTACAGCGTTTCCTTGCTCCCGAGCAATTTCGTTTTTGGCGGCTTGCTGCTAGTTTATTTTTTTTCAAAACAAAAAAAAATCCCGTGCTTTTTTAATTTCGAATTTAACACATTGCTGCTGAAAATGTATAAAAATTCATTTATACGGCTGTGCACCTTCCTACTTGCCGATTCACCTACTGTATTCGCGACACCTTGCTGCCGTTTCCACATGGTGAAATTCCGAGAACTCTAAACCCACTTGTTGAGCACACGTTCATCCGTTCTTTTCTCGTACATCCTCGTCGCCATTGTAATGTATTTAGCGTGGGGTTGAGGAACACAATAAGGAGTACACTTTTAAACTAATATTTATTTTACTCACTAAGTTATTATACATATATGTGCAAGCCCCGCATCGGACCTAATTCGAATTCAGCGCACCCAAAAACCTCTTGATTGGATTTCCTGGTTTGGTTTTTAGCTCCCTCTCCCCAGGGGTCTGACATTCAGAGGGAAAAAATATATTTAGCCCAGTTTGTCTCAATAGACAATTTTCGGAGTGGGAGTAATTCGTTATGGTTGAACGAGGCGCACTTGAGCGATCACGTGCTGACGAAACTGAATTCTCAGAGTCAGATGTTCTCAATTGGCACCCGCGAAAATGGATTGAACGTTATAAATACAATGACGTGTGATTTATGCATCGTCATAGAAAATAGCGAGAAAATAAATACGATTATAAAGAAATCAAATACTTCGGATATAACGCTAGTCGGTATTGATTTGGAACCACGTGTTAGATTATCGTTATTTAACTTTCATTATTGGATCGAGTTCTGACCATTTATACTCAATACCCAATTCATCACCAATACTCGAATGTATAAGCACTATAACCTTTTATGCCTCAAAAGAATGCTATCCACTTATACCTGTATACAGACATATGAAACTATTCCCATATATTTACACTACATCCCACACACATACACATACACCCAAGAGTCAGCTGAGCGCTCAGACTCTCTCAGCTCATTTTCTCTCTCAGACGTTACACGTAGTTGCGCATAGCGCTCTCGCGCACACATCCGTCTCTCGCTTGCCTAGAAGTCAGGGAAAGCAGCCAACGTGGTGAATCAAGAAAGATGTTCTCGTCTCACCAAAAGAATTTTCAAAGAGTCTACCGAACGAGTTTCACGTCCCGTGTGGATCCCACAACGGACATCCTTACTCAACGCATCAGGTGATCTTATTGTGTGCACAAGCACTGGGTTAGTCGTTAGACGGGATTCGTGCAAGTTACTGAGGTCATATTGCTAATTTATCTCAGTAATTCGTCCTTTATTGCGCAAAATATTCTGTAGTCTTGGGAGCAGTCATAAAACAAAACCAGAGCATGTACACGAGAACGGAACACTTTTTGCTTTAATGTTAGTTCGAGCAAGTGAAACCGTATCCTTCCAGATACAAAATGAGCGTCAGTTTTCCCATTTGGAGTGCGGTCATGTCGCGTCGGGAGTGCCCATACATATATGTGTTTCCCTTTTAGAATATCATCTATCTGGTGAGCGTGATTGAGTCGAAATTCTAGTCCACAAATATATTATCTGCTAAATATAATTACTGATTATCAAATTCATTTATCCAATCGTGTTGGATACCGTGACTGAAACGATATTGTATAGAATGAATAACAGATTACCTAACTGACTGATGCCCTCATAAGTTACTAAATAATATTACCAGTAACGTGTTATTCGAACTGAATAATCAGTGCACTGGACACAGCATTTTCTGCTTCATGTTCTAGGAAATACAACGCACCTGAAATCAACAAACGTGAACTCATAAAAAAATATCTAAGCTCAAACTACATATTTCTGTTATGATTGATTTTCCATGAGATCCAACCTCGATATGATTTATTCGATATAAACCCAATAAATTTCCTTTGCTTTTCTGCGTTCGATATAAACCCAATTAAATTTCCTTTGCTTTTCTGCGTATGTTTTGTATTAAATACAAGTGGGCTTCATTTTAACTGAACATAATCATACACTGAAATAATTTTTGTTGCCGAAACTTTCCCAATTCCTGCATGAGTCCTTATTGCTAAGTGACATTGTAAATCAAGTAACGTCCCCACAATATTCGATCATTACAATATATGCAAGTGCATTCGTTGTGGATTTCTTATATGTCATACCAACAATTAACGCTCATGGAATTGAATCTTAATAGATCAGCATGGTCTTGGTCTAACAAGCTGGGTGCACTTCTTGGTCCGCAAGCCACCCTGCGCCGTTAAATAACGAAATTTTGAATCGTTATCAAGATATTACGTTTCGAAAATTTAATCTCAAATTAGTTTAGTTCCCAGTAATCAACCGGCCTATTACCTATATGACTATTTTCCCCTTCATTTTGCCGGGATTTCCCTTTCATTTGAGGAGGATTTTCTTGACGATTGCCGGGATTTTCCTGCCATTTCACCGCGATTTCCTCTTCATCTTCCCGGATTATTCCGACGTTTGCCGGGATTATACTGACGTGTGCCGGGATCATACTGACGTTGCCTGGATTTTTTTGTCATTTTGCCGGGATTTTCCCGTTACTTGCTTGATATTTTCCAACGATTGCCGGGGTTTCCCCTTGATTTTGCTGGGATTTTCTCTTCACTTCGCTAGAAAATCCCTCGCATTCTGCTGGGTTATCCCGACGTTTGCCTGGATTTTCCTTTCATTCTGGGAGGATTTTCCCAACGTTCTCCCGAAATAATTGGTCCGAGAGCCATTAGTAGACATTTAGCTATCACCTAGCTTATTGCTAGATTCGAAACTTACATAAAAAAGACATAAAAAAACTGTTTTTAATCACCCGGATCATAGTGTGATTCGTACCAAGAGAAAGTTTATTTTATCACAAAAGTATTTTGACCTGCAGTCTCAGAGTACCGTATCTATCTATTTATTGTAATCAACCAATATATCATGGGAACTAATGGAAGTTCTCTGAGAATGATGAACACTCACACCACTTGTATGTATGCATATCTCTGGTTTTCTCCCGATACATATGATTCACTGATTAGTAGTTTAGAATTCCCACTTAATTTAGTCCTATACTCGAGACTCAGTTATAGAAATGGTTGTCTTATTACATCTTTATCACTCGCCAACAGACCAGACTTGAGTGCCTCCAGAACAGTATCGCTCCAGAACAGCATCAGGGAAGATATATTCATTCCAGCACGCTGGTAAATATCTGTGTCTTAATTTATCAACGATTTAGCGAGAGAATGTGCGTCTCTCTACATATTATCGCGAAAAATTCAAGAACTATGACGGTTAGGGAGATAATTCATGCAAAAAATTATGTTTCTGCTAAAATTTCGCATAAGATAACATTGGTTCCATATTGAAAAATATAATTTTACAATGTGCTCTAGCTCAAATAACATTAGAAAAGCAACAAAATGTTTACATGTCCATACAGGTAGTTAGAATCGATCAAAATGCTCGCTGTCTAAGATATCGGTACTTCATCATGATAAAAGTATCCTTGCAAAATTTTTCCCGAATCGGATAATTAGTTTTGGCGCAATCAAATTGTTTATTAAGTTTGTTGCGAAAATTGTCGACATTTTCACATCTAGAATCCAGCCTGAAATCGGTCCACAATTTGTTTCAACATACTTTAAAAGCTGATCTCTCGATTTGCATAGTTATTTCCATGATTTCACATATATTTACAACATCATGATTGTTCTTAGTAGAATCGGCCAAATTCCACCTTATAAATAAATTGAATATTTCCCTCATTCCTACGTCTTTTTGAAGACTGTGAAGAGTTATGAAAACTACACAAGCTGTCGCTTACGTTGAGGTGTCGTTCATTGAGATCGGCTCAGTAGAACCAGAGTTAGAACGTTATAAACATATGGATTGTTTACGTCAAAACGGTAGCAGATACAGCTGAGAGAGCCGATTTCAGGCAATATCGGACTGTTTCATGAATATTTTTTGCAAACATCTTCACCATGAAACACATTTGATCGAATGTAACATAAAAAGTACATATATTACGAAAGCCAACAGTATATTTTTGCTTGCTGTATCTGCTACCATTTCGACGTAAACAACCCATATGTTTATAACATTAGACCTCTAGTTCTACCAGGCCGATCTTAATGAACAAAACAGAAAAGTAAGAGGCAACTCGTTCCGTTTTCAAAAAGACGTAGAAATAGGGGAGATATTCAATTTGTTTATAAGGTGAAATTTGGCCAATTCTACTCAAAATATCACCATGTTGTGAAATTTGTGAAATCACAGGAATAACTATGCCAATCGAGAGATCGGCTCTAGAAGTATGTTGAAAAAAATTAGCGACCGATTTCAGGCCGGATTCTAGATGTGAAGATGTCGACTATTTTCGCTAAAAACTTAATTAACAATTCCATTGCGCCAAAACTAATTATTCGGGAAAAATTTTGCAAGGATACTTTTATCATAATGAAGTACCGAAATCTTAGATGGTGAGCATTTCAATTGATTCCAACTACCTGTAAAGATGTGTGAACATTTTGTTGCTTTTTTATATATTATTTGAGCTATAGCACATTGCAAAATGATATTTTCCAGTATGAAACCAATTCTATCTTATGCAAAATTCTATAAAGAATATAATTTTTCGGACAATCATCTTCTTGATGAAGAATGAAGAAGATGAATATGAAAAAACTGAAAATTTTGAATAACTCAAAACGCAGATATTTTACAGCGTGTGGGAGTAAATATGTCTTTCCTGATACTTTACTAAAGCGATTCCAATTATTCTTTCACGTTCGCAACATCCATGCACCTTACTAATACTACTTAGCTATTATATCTTGGTTGAAGCCGTAGTTCCTGCCTTGAAATAAAATGTCCCTCATGAGGTATATTTCTTCTCAAGGAACTTCACTTCCACTTCCACTTGTCGGATGCCACTACATATAATATTCTGCAAGACACATAGAATCAATTAATCCATTTATGTTACTCTAACTCATGAAAAGATTGCCCTTAAACAGAGTGAAATATAGAATAAATTGATGAAAAAAGACACGGTTATCGGCCCACCTTGGGCTTGGATAATAAAGTACTCACAACTTTTATTCAAGTACAAGTGGCATGAATACAATGAAATTCTATGACGATTCAGTGTCAGAATCGAATTTTAATTGTGAAAACTTCAATTCTGATCACTTGTTGTCTAAAACCACTCAGTGGTAACCTACAACAACAATATTCTACTTACATTCAATTCGTACCTGATTCTCTTCTCAATCCAATTTGGGTCCTACTTAGCGCATCTCCTGTAACAAAACCATCAACAAAGTAACATATTCTTAGGAAAATAGATAGGGTAAGAGCGTACAGGTTGGAAGTATACTTATCTAAATTTTGCTGCATCTCCATCCCATTGAAATTTGATCAACTGCTCCGGTTAGAGACGGAAATCTGCTCGTACTATGGAGAATATATTTTTATATTCGTATTTGTACGTAGAGATGTTTAGTAAACCGTGTCAAACATCTGAGGTGATGTGTTGCAGTATTCGTGAGTAGAGGTTTTTCCATTATCTGTACAAATCATTTCCAGATACATGTGTGTGTGGGGGGGGGGGGTGTACCAAAGATAGACCGTAGAAAAATGATCCTGTAGCTTCCTTTCTCCGATTTTAACTACATCAGAAAAAACGTTCATCTCGAATGCAATAATGTACATCTCTCTCTCTCTCGATGAGAAATTATCACACGAAATCATCCCATTCATTCCTTGATTCGTGCATACATCAAGTTGATTGTCGTATTACATTACAGATGCATGCGGTCTATCAGATGTGTCTCATATAGAATCTCTTCAAGAAAAATCACAGTGTGCATTAGAAGAATATTGTCGATCTCAATATCCTAGCCAACCACTCAGATTTGGGAAACTTTTGTTAAGATTGCCATCGTTACGCACTGTCTCGTCTCAAGTTATTGAACAGCTCTTTTTTGTTAGACTCGTTGGTAAAACTCCAATAGAAACTTTAATCAGAGATATGCTCTTGAGTGGGAGCAGTTTCAGCTGGTCATATATTGCAACAACTTGAATCTGATAAGCATGATAAACAAAACTCTACAAACCAGTGTCCATGATGTACTTCTATTCCCTGCTGTATATGAATAAGATAATTGGTATTATTCAATAAAGTTCTATTCAAGGATTTGTAACCTTAATTCATCATGTCACTTGAGTAAGATGAAGTTGATTTCTTATTTACCCCAATCAATAGAGATTTTTAGTGGACATAATGACCAGTGGTAAACCACCTATACCATCACACGTAGAGCAGTCTCAGGATGAACCCTGATGTCGTCGCTTGGGAGGAAGAACGTTCCATTTCAGAAACTTGTTATAAAAAGTTCCATTTCAGAAACTTTCTATAAACAGTGCCGTTTCAGATTGACAAGTATAAAAAGTGCCATTTCAGGAGAAATTTTTACCCTCGGAGTTTTTCCGACTTCGGGGATGATGTCGTATGCATGTGTCTGTATGTACATGTGTGTATGTGTGTGTGTGTGTACACGTCTGAAAATGACAACTTGATCCCACGTCGAGACGTGATACTCTGAAAGTGAACTATTTACATTACATTTTTTTGTTCATCGATGGATTTGGATGAAAATTGGTATCTATACGTTTTTGAGGTCGCTGATTACGAATCCGGCCTCAAATTTTGGAAATTCAAATTAGAGCCTCTAAGATCACCTGACAAACATTTGGAAAAAAATGGAATTTTGTTGAAAATTAGTATACGTGGGTTTTTGGGGTCACTGATTACGAATCCAGCCTCACATTTTGAAAATTCAAATTAGATCGAGCCTCTGAGATCACCTAACAAAAATTATAAAAGACAATGTATTTTGATGAAATTTGGTATGCATGGTATTTCGATGTCGCTGATTACGAATCCGGCATCAAATTTCAAAAATTAAAACAACAGCCTCTAAGATCACCTGATAAAATTTTGAAAAGATATTGGATTGTTATGGCCCGGCCTGCTCCGCCCTCTCTCTCCCAATATTTTGGATTCCGAGAGCAGGACAATTTTACGAAGTGCTCCGTCCACATTTTACCTGAGCTGCACTAAGCAGCTCCATTGGTATTAAGTGTGGAGAGACGAGCATAGGAATGCGCCGAGCAAGTCGCCGATGCGACGAACGGCAGCTTACACGAAAGCCCAACGTCGGGCTCTGCATTTTGCAGCTGCCATAATTTGCGAGAAGGCGGCCATAGGATACTTTCCTATCGGCCCATATAACGTTACCGAGCAGCCAGCGGGCGCTCGGGCGAATCAAGTGAATGTATGTGTGTGCGCTAGGATTAGGTTGAATTGCAGCTAAGCGGAAAGGCCGCCGAGCCGTGTGAAGAAGCGAGCGCGCTTCTTAGAATAAGATAAGGGACGTCCGACGCAGCGAACGAGAGGAGCCGCGACACGCGCTCGCCTCCGCCTCGCGCCCGCGAATACCTTCAAGTTTCCCACCGAGGGAATATCTGCTGACGGTTGACGAATACCTCGCGGATATGACTCGGAACGTAGCACAGACTCGAATTATGGCCGCAATGAATTGAGTGCAATCAAAATTTAGATCGAAGGGCTATCATGATCGGAATATGAACCCAAGACATTTCAGAGTGGGGAAGATGGTATAATTATTGAAAGAACCTAAGAAAAATAAAATGGATGAAGAAGAGTATTCACTGTGTGAAGTAGTAGCGATAAATCACGAGAAACATACAGCAAAGGTACAGAGAGGCGAAGTAACAAGGAGGGTCCATATAGACAAACATAAAAGATATATACCGCGAGAAGGTATAATGGAATTGGTAGAAAATCGTCGACATGAGGACACATAATTTCTTGCTTATCCACATGATCACTATCACCACAAATCGTCAAAACAACAGCTGGTAAATGGGAAACCATATTCAAATACAACTCGGAGTTGTATCAACGCGATTATTAACGCAAACTTTGAAGCATATGTAACGAAGTTCTTTGGTGACCCTAACGTGGATCCACTCTTGATATCGAGCCATACATATTGCATAATTGTATAAACGCAGTAGTTAATTCAGAATTTGGTAGTATAGCTAATAAAGTTCTTTTGGTGGCCCTAACGTGGGTCCGCATGTATAAGAATCAGGGCAATGTAAAATCACGATCAGCCAGAGTCATTTTATCGTGATGTTGATGTCATAGGCTAACTAAACTAACAAGTAAAGAAATATCTTACGGGAGGTTTCGAGTCACTCCGCCGAGCAGATAATTATTTCGCGTTCGTCTAACCAACTCATCACTAATGAAATACCATATTACCAAACGTTGAGTTTACTCCGTTTGGATAAATGAATAAAATATTCTGCGTTCATCTAACCAACTCACCATTAAACAAAATAAACCCAACGTTGAGTTTACTCCGTTTAGATGAATGAAAACGAATCGGCGTCGAGGAAACTCCGCTTGGAAAATAAGTCGCATTTACTTAACCAGTCCATTTCTAACTGATACCATATCAGCCGACGTTGAGTTTACTCTGTTCCAAATGGCAAATGAATCGAGAGTGTCGAGAGAACTCCACTCAAAAAGTTACATGTTCATCGAATCAAGCATTATTAACGAACAACACAATACCCAGCATTGAGTTTACTCCGATGGATAAATGAAAATGAACCGATGTCGATAATGCCATCCGGGTAACATCATGCGCTCATTAAATAAAACTCGTTACTAACAAAATATTATGCAGCGTCGAGTTTACTCCGCTGAACAGGGAATAAGTCAGTGTCGGAAACACTCCATCCGGAAAGTCATTTGCGTGTACTTAATCAAACATCATAACCTAAGCAAAACATCGCATCAAAGCGTCGAGTGACTCCGCTCGGGTGAAACAGAAGAACGGTGTTGAGAACCTCCACCAAAACCGCGAGTCAGCATGGGTCGCGCTCCGCACGGACAAGCTTAGAAAATGTTCGGCAAAAATGATTAGATGGCAGAATAAACAAAGCGTAGAGAGCTCTCCGCAATGACATCATATCATGATCGAATCACGGATCAAAGATTAATCATTAATATACTAATCAATATGACATCAACAGAACGCGATTGTCGGAAGCTTTCTCAGTTATCGGAGTTTAATGGAAAATACAAAAGTATAACTAACGACCTGAATGATTCGATTTTTCTCTTTTCTCCAGCAATATGATAACTATGAAAAAGAAAAACCGCTATTTAGAAGTATAGGAAAATATATGAGTACATAAGGTGATACAATGAGTACATGAGAAAATACAAGTGAAAATTTTATTTACATTCTATTGTGGACATTTAACAATACAGGCAGGAATACCACAGAATGATTGAAAAATGCGTTTTTGCACCCCTTTTTTGCACCCCTTTCTTGCACCCTTTTCTTGCACCTCTTTCTTGCACCTCTTTTTTGCACCTCTTTTTTGCACCTCTTTCTTGCACCCCTTTCTTGCACCCCTTTTTTGCTCCCCCTTTTTAACTTTTTCTCGCTCCTCCCTCTATCCGTCCTTTATTCCACCCCTTTATTCCACTCCGTAGTTTTATTTCCAGTATTTTCAACTGCACAGGATACAAAATCTGCGTTTTACCCATAGCAACCATTGTTTAAGTGTCTAGCAACTGTTGCAATCTTTCTCGGAATCTGCTGTCGAAAATCTGAAATGAAACACGCGAAAAACATGAACCGAAAAAATATGATCAAACAAATGTCACTATCAACCTGAAACTAAATAAACAAACGTTTGACATAATCATAGCTGAAATGAAGCTTTTTTTTATTCGAATCGTTTCGGTTTACGGGGGGGGGGTTGCGAGCAAAGCAAGCAGGGGGGTACCCCCCTAGTCACAATAAAAAGTAAGCACAATTACCATTGTAAACAAGCCAAGGAAGAAACAGGTATCTGTCAATCAGGCGCTTAAACGAAGGAACAACGATCACAAGGAGTGGGTGAGGGAGTACGTCATAAAAACTTTTCATCCACCAAAGAACTCCAAAGGGGAGGCAACAATATCACCATAGCTCTCGTCTTGAGATTAATTCAACCCACTTGGATCCGGGGACACGGCCGCGGGACAGAGGTATTTACTACATTTAATGATTGGAAAAATTCTTCAAGTAAAACATGCGGATTGATAGATACAGGGCTGGCTATACAAGGCACCAAAACACGAGGTGAATTCACCATGATGAATGAACTAGCATCCTTAAGAGCTACAGCGGAAGCGAAAGCAATAACAACATCAACGGTACTTTTAGAACTGAAAACTTCCGATTTACGAAAGAATTTCAAGTCAACGGTCTGATTAATGAAAGAGATCGATACGCTTGGACGAGGATCTACGGGTAAATGAGAAACGTCGGTATGGCAACAATCCAGGGAAAAAGAAGAAGCCGGAGTATGGATGAGGGAATCAGCTATACGAGCCGTGGAGTGATACGAAATGAGGAGTCCCGAATCGCTCCCGCTCTAAAGATTACACCCTCGGCCTACGCTGAAACTCCTCGGGCACCAATCCAAAGCTTGGAATACGGCCAGGATAAGCAATTCGACGGAGAGGGTTAACGCCCAAAAAACGGGGTTAGAGAGAAGAAGACCAGGGTCGAGCACCTCGAGATGAACTGGCAGCAGCAGTAGGGATCAACTTCAAATACATATATCATAATAATTATCATAGTGAAATTAGCAGTTAATCGGGTCTTGGGTACCTCAGGTTCAATAACAGGGTATCAGAATATGAGGGATAATAATAGGTCAGCAATAGAAAGGGAAATAATTATTAACCAAAATAACGAGCCAACATATCAACCAAAAAGGCAATCCCTGGCTAGTAGGCAGAAGTTATTTTCGACAATAATCAGAGTATCTAGTCGGATGCGGATATTAAGTCTTTAAGACAGGATAGGATAGGAGCATTAAAATGAGTGGAAAGGTGCTGGATATAGGGACCTTGCGTGGGAGAGATAAAGGTACAGTCGGGGAAGAGGCATTCGTAAACGTGCCGAGGAGTAGAGGAAACCTTGCGGAAACCACAGATATTTAACATGATATCTGCACACTGGTAGTTTGGGCACTCACAGGGATTGAAGGCACTAGTGAGAATATTCCACGCGTTGCCACCGACATTGATGGCAGTCGCAAGGTTACGATCAAAGTTTATATCTTGTGTAGCACGCAGGGGCCGACCTACACGAAATCACCACGACGTTGAGCAACGACTCTACGGTGGAACCCACCCTGCAGGATGAACTCGGGACTATAAGTCAACAGCTTATGCATTAATGCATTCGAGCATCCAGGGGTGAATTCCCCTGCAAAGCCAAGGTGGCGTTCAAAACCGTGCGGGTCGCATAACGTGTAAATGACTTCGTGCATTATACTCCAGTGAAATAAGCACATTCAGGTGACGATTTCGACGAGGGGAGATATTATTATTGATTCGTGAAGAGGTAGTGGTGGAGAATATATATACATACCAAAGGACAGCTGTTTAGCTTGCGTTTGTTTATAGCGGCACCTTAAATGTTGTCAAAAACAGTTTTTCTGCTATAACAAATGTCGTAGTGACCGAATCAAAATTTTTTCAATTTCCCATGCATACTAAGTGACCTTAACGAATTTTGTAAAGAAATTTGTGATCAGCTCACCGAGCTACTCCAAGTCAAAAAAATAATCATTGAAATCGGATGTATAGAAGCCGAGATATTGACAGCTCACATCGCGGGAAGCGACTTGAGCAAGTTTTTGCCGAGCGCGCGCCGAAGCGCGTGGCGGGCGGCTGCCCCCCCCCCCCACTTCAGCCTCCTCACGGACCAGCTGCTGCACCGCGTACGAGTGTTATTTCTTTCTTTGATTATTGTCCATATCATCTGCGTGAGATGAAGATGATAATACATTCCAATGAAACTTAAAGTATTCTCCTGTCCATAACTCAAATTTTGTTGCTTAATACCTATAAACTAAGGAGTTGTGATTTTTTAAAAAAAAAACCTATCTCGGTTCCTAATTAACGTAGCAAACTCTAGGACCCCGTAATTTAACGGCCAAAGTCTCAGCTTTCGATTGATCTATATCACAATATAATGCGATCAAAATTCATCGAGTTATTTGATTTGTTTATAACAACAATAGGTATACCATTTTCAGAGCTATTTTAAACAACCGGGAAATGCATTTATCTGTCGAATCATGATTGAATTAGATAGTAGAAATGTATATCTTCCAAATGAGCCAACTTTTATTATTGAACTATTAAAAAAACCTCCCTTTTTTTATCGCTGAAAAAAGCCTAGTTGTAACAACAAAATAAAAAATCTCAAAAACTACCGAATATTTTGGAACTAAATTTCAATCGTAGATTCAGCATACTTGATTCTAAACTTTTGCATAGTTATAATGTCGATATTACCTTTTTTCAGTTCAACAATAATTATTGCAAAATCGTTGAATTCGGGCTGCTTTTTGCAATTTACAAAAGAAATTTTCAACCGATTTCGATGAAATTTTTCTCGAAATGTTTGTAATGTCAACGCCTACAACTTTTATTAACAACTTTTTTTGATTTGGTCACGACGACGTTTGTTATAGCAGAAAAACTGTTTTTGACAACATTCAAGGTGCTGCTATAAACAAACGCAAGCTAAACAGCTGTCCTTTGGTATGTATATATATTCTCCACCACTCCCTCTTCACGAATCAATAATAAAATCTCCCCTCGTCGTTATAGTCAAATTTTCAAGCTAATTGCACTGGAGTACTAATGGTAAATGAACGACTAGAGCTTGCAAACGTAATCCCTGTCCGTTAGGACTAGGTTGGCGTTGTCAAGATAGCTGTCCTCAGGATGGTAAGGATTGATTGAGAACCTACCCGCCTCATACGTGCTCTCACGGTTCACCCCAGGGTAGATACCAAGAGTAGTATTGTACACGGGGTTGATATGAAGAGGGAGATTAGAGAGCACAAGAGCCAGGCCCATCTCCGCGGAAGGAATGTTTATTCGGTATGAAGGAAGGAGATGGGAGGAAAGATTGTAGAAGGAGACATGGCCACTAACTAACCCGATTGGGACGTCGTCATGCAGGAAGACGAAATGGCGATGGAGCTGGTCGTAAACACTTCCGACCTGGAACTCCGAATGGAGGTCGGTCCACGAGATATGTGCAGGTACGGAAAGCTGAAAACAAAGGATAGGATAAATATACCATCCTACATATCAACCAAGAGACTAGGAAGACATAAATACTTACGTCTAGAGCAGCCTTGAAGTCGGCAGAACCACCCAAGAGACGCACGTTTCTGCAGGGGCTGTATATGATTTTCAGTTGATTGCTAGCAAGTCTACATCATCTTCCAAATAAGAAAATGATGAGTTCCAAATAAATACATTTTTATGTTGAAAGAACATAATCGATAGCAAGAAACTATCACTCTTAGGCCGCAACAGATAGAGGCCCCGATTCACTTAGGCCTCACACTTCGCTCCCAGCACTTTCAGTAAAAAGTCGAAGTGTTCACGAATTGAAATGTGTGTAAATTGTCGATCTTTGAGGGCCAATCCAGAGTGAAGTAGAAAAAGGAAAATTCACAAAATCCACCACATATTTATTTTATGCGACGTTTCGCCAGTTAGGTTTACTGGCCTCGTCAGGCTAAAAATTTATTACATAAAAACACGTAATAGATAATACAATTCAAGTACAAAACAATCGACGAAGTAACAATGAAATATTCTTTCTCACCAGTTCTGAATGAAAATATAATATTACTTTCGGCAGTGGAAGCGGCTGCTTCCACTGCCATTGTTAAACTATTGTGTATAAAGCTAACGTCAGTGGTCTTATATACCATCAGATACATTGGTGTGTTTGTTTTGAAAAATCTTGCTAAGCTTCCTATAAGTGTGACTGAGTTGTTGTGTATCTTCCTTCCTATTAAGTGTGTAATGGTACATATTGATGTGGAGCATTTCCGAGATAAGTCGTTTCTTATAATTCGCTTCGCGGTCTAAAATTTTAACGTTATTCCAATCAAATGTGTGTGTACTATTTTCTATTGAATGCAAAGGGACCGGAAGTGGTTTATCAGTAATTAATTAAAGAAACCCACTTAAATCATTTCAAACTGAAGTTCATAAAATACTATCCAGTTTAAATGACCAAGATTTCCTAAATAAGCGCTTCCACAACATTCAATTGACACAAACTAATACTGTTCTAGCTAAAGCATATGGTTTGCCTAAGATATATAAACCCGATGTCCCATTGAGGCCCATCATCTCTTTAGTAAACTCACCTACACATTTATTAGCTAAAACTTTATATGACGATTTAAAAAAGTGTATAAAACCACTAATCTCTCGCGTGAATAATAGTTTCGAATTTGAAGAGCAAATTTCAAATATACATGTCCCAGCTGATTACGTATTACTTTCACTTGACGTTAGCTCGTTGTTTACAATGTGACGGGGAGAGCCCAGGCTCTGTTGACGAGAGCTTCAGTTCTCCCCTCTAGCCTACCTACCCGCCTACTCACTAGATTACCCCCCCCCCAGAGTGTTGTGGGCAGAGCTCTTGACGCTCTGGAGGAGGACTCTGTGACCAGCAGGTTCTTCTCCGCCCAGCTCTGCAACACAAATATATAATATTAATATTAGAACACTCCCAAGGTGTAATGGGATAGTGTTTACCTGGGGACGATGGGGCTCGCCCATCGTCCAGTTCTTCTGGGGGACTCGCTGCTGGGGTTACCGGTCCTTGGTGGTCAGCTCGAGCCCCTGAGCTGACCACTAACCCTTTCCTCCTTCTGTTGAGGTGCTCTGGTGACGGCTGGACCCTGGTTGCTGCTGGGCTGACCCTGGAGGAGTTGGAACTGGCGGTGCTGGCAGCAGTCCTTGGCGGCAACCCTGGAAACACGCACACAATCAGCAGAGGCACTTCACAATGAAGGGCGAGCAGCAGGCAGCCACCCCAGGGCCCTGGGGAGTCGTCCCGGTGACGATGTTCCCCGGATGGCTCTGGAGAGGGGGCAGCCTGCGCGCCGCCATGATGTTGTGGGCCGGAGGGCGACCCGAGCGCCCCGGCCCCGGCCCCGAAACACATTCGCGGGCACTCGCGGTTACTCCCCGAAGCTCCAGGCAAGGAGCTTCGAGGTCGAGGATGCGCGGGCGCACGCGGGCGCCGGTTACGCGACGAGCACGAGCGAAGCGAGCGAGCGGCCATCTTTACTGCTGGCCATGCGGTCGCAGCAGAAGAGAGGCGGCTCGGAGGGACCACGGACTTAGTATATAGGGACGGAGCGCATGCTATGCTCGCCGTTGAGAGAGAGTGGTTACCCTCCACTTCTAAAAGTGGAGGGGAGCATGGGTCGTTTTCTTATACATGCAAACGCTCTCTCATCCGTGAGACTAAACACATATAAATCTCGGAGAGTCTGTGTGTGCCGCTCTCGTCACCACTATAGAGCAGAAAGAAAAGTGGATACACGACCCTAATACAAATAGCTACCGCGAAAACTTTGAATGCCGACACATGCTTACTGACTTTTTTTATCTAATGTTTTATATGATTTAAATCTAATAATATTTGATAGTTTGTAATATTATCATTGATTAAAATGAAAACACATTGATTGTATAAGTCCGTGTACAGTACTTTGTTTTCATCCAATGAATATTTTTCAATTATAACAAGCAT
>JAJGQD010000059.1:0-55287 GCA_020882685.1 Aphelinus atriplicis
CTTGTGAAATGGTTACGCTACCGTAACATATCTGAGTGGGAGAGAAAGAAGGGAGAGGCCAAAAACGGAATGAGTGAGTCACGGGATTGGTTTGGGTTCTGAGTTGCTCCGGATTAATAGAACAATTCAATTACAGACAGGTCAGAGAGCGATACTAGCAGAGTAAGAATTCAGCTGTAGAACGTATTTATATAAGGTAGGTGTACCCAATATGTGCCACAACCCAATATGCGACACCCTTCGTATTTCATATATACGCGCGTCTAGAGCATCGCCGAGGCACAGGATCTTGTCGGCAATACTAAATAATGAAGAAAGACAACATTTTTACCGATCGGGAACGCTTACACCAACTTGTTAGAGCTCGTTTTCTTAATTTTTCACCAATTTTGATTCTCGATCTAATTTTGCTCAGGTAAGTGCGAATTTTTTTAATACCCTTCACCTGGGCCAAAAAAATTGAGCGACATATCGTTCGATTCCTTGCTATCCCATCTACTTCATCCAATTTTTTTTTTCATCGTACGCCTTTTTTATCAACCGTTTCAATAGCTCTTCGTTATTTTTATTAAATGTACCCAATATGCGCCACCCCTCGATTTTACAAATTTCATGACTATTTTCTTGTTCTAGCTGACAATCAACACATTGATGGTAAATAACCGCCAAACATGATAGAAAGAAAATTGAGTTCAAGCTCTGGAGCAGGTCAAGAAAGGTGACATCGCAGAGGATGGCTTATACATAAGATACCTCGTCGAACATCAATCGCAAAAAGTCACTAAACAGTAATGCAGTTGTACTCACTACAGAACTATTTAGCGAGTCTTCATATACTGACAAATGTAAGATTGTAACTAGGAAAAGGCGAGCTGATTCAATTCATGGAGATTTATTTTTGAGTATAGTGTTAAACACAGTATGAATCTAATTTGACGATTTTTGCGGCCGCTGGGCTGACGAGCGCCTCTGATTGGCTGCAAGACTTTCGTGGCTCGATGCAAAATTATCGTTGCTATAGCTGCGACAGTGAATATTTGCTATCCCGCGAAACCGGTAACCTCGAAATATCAAAACGTTGTGCATATATAGCCACGGTGGTTCCGCGCGTGGATGAGGCATTTGCTCTCGTCTGGAGGGTTAGGAATTCGAACCCTGGCGTTCGAAGGCACCTCCGGTTTTTCCAAGTGCATTGGATTTTCTAAAAATAAAGGAAAAGTTGTGATACATGCGAGTAAGGGTCACATGCCACGTTTGAGGTGAATGCATTGCAACTATATAGACATCAATAATAAAAACGCATTACGCCGCGCTGTGAGCGTTACATATGAATTGTGCCAAATCGGACCTCTACAAGGAGCCAACGGCTAATAACGAAAAAGACAGAAGAAAAATTATGGCAATGAAAAACTTAAAAAATGTAGGAATTTTCGGCAGGTGCCTCCGCAGGCGAAGAGTGAGTCTTTGACAAGGAAATTTTCACACAGAAGCAAAAAAGATCATGCAAATGCAGACTCTACCGAACAAGTCTTCAGATCCGTATCTTTAGCTTTTACACGTGTTGTTAATGCCCGCCCCCGACCAATAAAACCTCGGCTTCGCCTCGGTCTTACAAAAGTCGGGCGGGCATCAACAATACATGCAGCGATACAGTGCATTCGCATACGGCGAACAGCAAGCTGACACGAGTATATATATTGTGACGGTGAAAATATCACCGCCACGTGTTGCAGCATTCGACGTTAGTTCGCGCAGGAAAAACAATTACAGAACATGCGCGGCGGGCAACGTCAGCTGGGTCGGTGAAAGAAAAATGTTCTTTTTTAATATATCCAATAATAATAGATATAAACAATAGACGTTAAAGGATCGAAGTAAGAAGCGCAAATATAGATTAGAAGTTAGAAAATGAGAATCAGTGAATAGCATCAGTGAAGTATGGAACCTAAGGCAGGAAATAACGACGAAAAAAGTGCGTTGCTGAATAAATGTAAGTTTAAGCTTAACTATGAAAATGCAGCTCATATGTCAAAGAGAACTAAGAAATAAAACTAGAAAATGAGAAACAGAACTCAGGGCATTCGAATCTCGAATCAGAATGAGGCTAATATATATCTTATGAAAATGATACTTACAAAATGAAGAATAGATCATTTTTAAATAGTGGTAATCAAATAATCGTAACAGAAAGATGGAAGCTATGGAATGGGAGTTGAACGGAATGAAGAAAATTGCAGAACAAGAATCAAAAATTAAATAATGCAAATCAAAAGAAGTTTAACAGTAAAAATCGAAAAATGATCTGAAAATTGAAATTGTAAGACAAATGTCATAATTTGTTGGACACGATACAAAGTATTAGCGCAAAAAAACTCGGCTGGCGAAGCCAGCGAAGAGAAGTTAAATCTTCAAGTGTTAAAAAAAATTGATGTTTATAATCAATGAAAAGCTTCTTTTCAATATATTACTCGAGCGATAGTAGAAAAGATCAAAGCGATCCTGATTAAATATTATTCAACCAATCCTAGTTATTATCATATTGATTCAGTACTATTAAAGTATCATTATTTGTACTGAAGCTTCGAAAGTAAAGATTCGATATATTTTACAAACTTTCTAGTAATATAGTATTTCGTCGCGCGTTAAGCTAAGCACTATTTTCTCCAACTACATTTAAACGCAATCGACATAATATCATGCAGCTGAGCAAGATTTCAAACATGCAAAAAGTTCGTCAAATGATAATAGCGAGGGTTGTAAGTTTCTCGTATCAAGGTATTGTCGAAGCTTTTTAAGAATTGTTAGATATTAGTATCAGAAAGTATGACTTCAGCTAGAAGGATTATAGAATTTATTCAAGAAGACTGATGAACTAAAAATATTTTGGAAGATAATGATAAAATACATTATATGATATCCCTGCCCTATCCTTACAAACCTGCGTATACAACACCTCATTCTGTGGATATAATTGAGGATCACTCGTCATTTTAGCTGACGCACAGATCAAAGTCCCAGTTGTTTAATAACAATAGATCTTCCTCAAGAGCTTTCTCAGTTTTCGGATTAAACTGAAACGTAATCATGTCGAGATAATGAAGTAAGGATTGATACATAATATCTAAAATTCTTAGTATAAATGAAAAATTTTGAACATTGGAATTTGAGACAACTGACTAGATAGGCTTTCGTGAAAATAATTATCGAAATTTCATATAAACCTATATACATATCGGATGTACTATTCATGTAGTATCCATCGGTTGTGATCAGTATTTTGTTCAAATTTAATAATTTTACAAGGGGATACTAGGCACTCCGATACTAGGTGACCCCGATAAAAATTTGTGAGATAATTTTTTCCGTGCCCTAAATAAGCTACAATCAGTCACTCCGTCTAATCGCGGAGAGGAGATAATACGTGCCTTCTCGCTTGCCAGACGTATTATACAACAAAAAGCTCATGTACGTAAGTTTGTTGCAGATCATACGTATGTGTATGTTCGATGATTTTTTTTCCATCAGCGGTATTGTTTGCGTCATTCTCGCGGAACTAATTTTTTTCATGTCCTCGACATTTTGAACATTGAAAGAACTTTGTGAACCTTACAAATATTGAAAAAATGAGATTACGGAATAGAAAATTCAGACTCCCTGGGCCAGATTCGAACCAGCATCCTCCTGATCTCCAGTCAGAGATGCCAGGCACTGCCAGGTGCGTTACCAGGAAGATACCTGTACATCATATCCATGAAGTATGAAGTTATCTCAAACTTATATCTTCTTTTTCTACTTGGAAATTTTTCAAAACATCTCATTTCATTTGCATATGTCACGTGGCATATATACTTATTCATATTATCATTAACTATCGAAGCATTCAGAAGCATCGCGACATGCACGTGGACAGAACCAGAAAAGTATCACATTACTAGAAATACTCGCGGCAACAGAAACGCCGCAGACGGTGACGCACGACGAGCGACGAGGACGAATCTCCACTTCTCGAATCCTTAGGGGATGAATACCTCCCACTACCAGAGGAACGAACTCACCCCCACGACAACATAAATAAAAGCGACTTGAGGCGCTCACTCTCACTCTCTGACTCTCTGACTCAAATCAACCACGTAACGGACAGTTCTCCACGTACGCGGCCTCGCGGTATAACCAAGTGTATACATCTAAGTCGTCACACAAGCTCTTTCGGTATTTGGGATCTTATACACGTATCTTAGTTAACCTAAATCGATCTGTGTTATGTTTTATTCTACCGATCTACTCACGTACCCTCACGAACAATGGTAAGCGCGGCTGCCGCCGAGAAACCGAAACCATCCCCAATAAACAATCGAACTTATAAGACCTATATACCTATAGCCACGTAACACATACAACGTATTGTCAGGAAATTGAAATTTGAAACATTGAATTTGAAACAGTGAAACTTCTGAGGTATTTGTCAATGACAGCTCTGTAGTTATCAATGTAAATAATATACCCAACTTTCTTGCAGCCTATACATATCTTATGATGTATGCCATGATTTTTCTACTTTACCATTTCTACTATCTCCATTCTAGTAATATTCATCATAATTTTCATATTTAAATCAATTACTTTTTTTCAATTCTTCATATTACACGATTACACACAAAGTGATTCTATTAAATTCATTTATTATAAGATAGTAGACGTGAAACTCTTGCGCCAAACCGACGGAGCAACCTACTTGCATACAAAGCGCATATGATATGCCTATCTTTTCTCTGTGATGCCTCGATTTCACGCTACTATTTTCAGGAGAATTTCCGATTGTATGGATTCTTCGGGAAATTGAAGGCCTTTTGGAATGACTGCAGATGCAAGCTGTTTGTGTACATATAAACTATCCTACAAGGATAGTAAACTATCTCATCATTGATCACTTGAACGATTATCTCCACCATGAAATATGTATGCAGATAAGTATACAGAAATTTCTGAGAACTTTTCTAAATTTCTCGAGGAGGAATTAAAGGTATACATCGAGGAATAAAAAAATAACAGAAGATTCTCTTGTTACTAAAATTGTAACTGATTACCGACTGTGACATCACTTGAAAGATAGTCTGTAGTTATATTCTGTTATGCTTTTAACTCACTACTGACATTGAATAGTTGATTATCAATATTCTAACGCAAAAACGTGTTTTTCTTATTTACTTTTCGGTTATAAAATAAAATTTGAAACGACACTCTAGTTATTTTACATAAAAAATTGTAGAAAATAATAAAATCATCTAAAAAATGAGACTTTCGCTACAACCAAATCAGGTGTTTCGATACTGAGAAAAGCCGGAAGATTCAGCGATCTCTTTCAAATTGGTTAAAGTTTTTTTTTTTGGAATTAGATACCTAAAAACAAAACTCTTTATCAAAATAAAAAGACCGCTGCGAACTGCATTAGCAGTATGATTTCTCAAAGAAGTTTTTGTACAATTTCACTCTTTGATTTTCGATGTATTTTTATGTATTCCGTCGCTGTCGACCTTTCCGTCGACTTTTATTGGATTAGAACCATTTGAGCTACTTCGAGTGCTGCCCTCGTCACTTTTTTCATGAAAGTTTTAAGTCTCTGTTTTATAGCTTGAAAATAGGGTGAAAAATTCCAAGAATTTTAGGCTTAATTTTTGACCGAAACGAACTAAATAACCCGTCAACGGCCAAAGCGCAGAAAAATTTTACTCTAAACAAATAATTATTTTTTAACGTACACAAGTGTGAAACAATGAATAAATGAATTCTATCGGGCTTGGTTGACTATCCCAAAGTGATATTGCGAGAAAAAAATTCAACGCTCCCCGGGCTGGGATTCGAACCAGCGTCCTCCTGATTTTTTCTCCCAATATATATATATATGAGGCCGAAAATTTGAAAAAAAAACGGTTATTCAGGAGGAAAAGGGTTAAAGAGACACATCAACATTTGGGAAGTTGAATTCAAATAGACCCTCATGACTTTGAGGTCGCTGGTCAAAAACTCAGATTTTGAAAATTCAACATGGCGGATCCAATACGGCGGTCGAAAATGTCGAAACTCTTCCGATTTCGATGAAAATCTGTATTACCGGGTTTTCGAGATCACTGATGATTACGATTTTGACCTCAGATTATGAAAATCCTATGCAATGCAATACGATTGCTATTTAAGTTTTCTTTATACAATCAAAAACTTAATAAACGCCAGTTTCGCCTTAAGTAATTAATCATAATATATATGGATGTATATCTATATATATGTACACACACAACTGCGGACTGCGTTTTATGCGATAGCACAGTCAGTATTCAGTCTCTATTTTTGTTACAGAATCACTCATTGAACTCCTATTTACTAGTAGTATTTTTTTTTTAAGATCGGTGATGGATATTGCAAAAATAATATGGATGGTTACCTCGATATGTGGATATACTTATTCCCATTAATAATGGAAATTACTCGATATTTACTTCCTTTATGAACTTCTAATTCAATGTAAAAATCGAAATGAACCAAAACTAAAGTCATATCACCTACTATTCTTGGGTGGGCTCTTTTGATTATCGGGTTCTCGATTCCATTTTAGTACTGCAACTCCAACCGAAAAACCGACCAACGTCACAGTGACAAACTGGTTTTGGGCTCATTCAATAGGTTTTACTTCAAATACGAAATATCAAGTGTAATTTTTGCTGTAAAAGTTTGACGTGATAAAAATAAACAATAAAAATATAAATTTCAATATATGAATTTCAATAGAAACAGATACTCTTGCATTTTCATCGAACATTTTTTGGTATAAAAGTGGAAAATTTTTGTAAAACTCATATTACCGTTGGAAAACTGAGAAAAAATTGAATCGAAACAGCTCATTGAACATTTTTCTCAAATTCATTCTACCATCATCGAGAAGAGTTAAAAAACAGCATGATCGCGCGCGCTCAAGTAGCGTTGCGTCTACTTTTCGACGTTGTATTTCTCAGAGAAAATCCTTTGAATACTCTTCGGAAAATATATTTTTCTTTGTAAATTTGAGAAAGCAAAAATAATCAGCTTTTGATTGGAATCATAAGAAAAATATTAAAAAATATACTTTTTGAAATATGAGATGTTTCATATTTTTTGGGGATTATAGTGGAAAATTTGCTTATTTGAATATATCCTATCGAGTAATTTTCTCTGGTACATTTTGGCATCAAAAACATGAGATGAGAAAACAGCATCACGCACCACACTGGGAGATTTGACATGAAACGCCCCATATATCATATTATTCTAATGACATTCTTAATGTTGGAAAAAAATTGATAAAATATTTTCTACAAATTTCTGGTATTTCTTCGTTTAAAACCTGCCAAATCATCTTCTTGAGCCTTTTCAATACAGTTTTGACCCCAGAAATCGAGATAGCACCTTAGGAAATAGTAGGAAATATGACTATAATTTGAGGTAATTATGATTAAAAGGATTGAAAGTTTTTGTAAACTACTCATAGGTTTATAAAACCAATTGATAAACTTTCATTTTTCAAAGATTGGGGTTGATTCCAGCTCTTCTGGCCCTCATAAAAATAATTTTAAAGAAACTAATGTAATAAATATTTGTGTACTTTTGTATGGTCATTACCTTCCGTCTCATTATCGTTTTGATTATCTCCAATCACTTCATTGTTTTGATTATTTTCAATCTCTTCATGGATTAGATTATCTCCAATCACTTCATTGTTTTGATCATTTTCAGAAGTGTCAATATTTCTAAAATTTTGGTTTAAATCATCTAATTCATCTTGCGGAATATTTTCTAGATTTTCCTCATCACCTTGTAGAGATTCATCGCTATCCTGTTCTGAATCTTCTTCAACAGGATCATAATCTACATCTTTCAAATCTTTTTCATAATCTTGTTCCTTGCTAGAAGTAAAAGATGAATTAATTCCGTCATCCTGTCGTTCATCCTCTCTGTCTGAACTTCGATGACTCTTATCTGTTTGATCTTGTATATATTCTTGTGTCTCTTCTTGTGACTCCATGTTTTTATTTGGTGACTGAATATAGAAATGCATGTTCGTCCCCACATTTTCTACGGTCACAACCTTCTTTACAGGTAGTTTGTTACTGAAAATATTTCATCATATGAATTTGTTTATATTCACGATCGTCATTCAAGATTGTTTCATAGTTATATTGTTTTTAATAGAATACGTAAGATTTCAAAAGGAACCAAAAGAATAAAAAAATCAAAAAACAAAAATGATTGGTGAGAAAAATTGGACTCTAAGATGGAATTTGGAAATCGGAAGTTAGATGAATGTCAAACAGCATTAGATATAACAAAATTAATCCTTTTCTACCTCAGCAACGGTTGCTAGGGATATCAACAACGGTTTTTTTTAGAAATATCTTGTTGGTTTTCGTTCATTTAAGAGAATTTATAATCACATGCCAAAAACTATTTGCCAAAAACTATGAACAACGGATTCTGCTAAAAATTGAACTGGGTATACGGATTCCCAAAATGCGAGAGCAAAAAACACACACACACACACACACACACACACACACATCTTTTGGCTTTCAGAGTTTTTCGACCCGTAGATCACAATGCAAGTATAAGTTGGATATTTACCCTTCGGAGACATCTTGTATATCCAATTCGCATGTATCTAAAAAGCTTTCGGATAAAATTAATTCTCCATTTGATAGATCAAAGTCCAATACAGGTGCATTTTTGTCTGGAGATGATGCTGGAATACGGTAGAATAAGAAACTTTTACTAGTATTTATTGCATCTGAGCTTATTATTAATATAAGTATGTTAAGGGGTAATATACCTTTGACTTTTTTCTAATTTTTTTTTTGGCTTAAACACTCCATAAACTATCTAAAAATGATATATAAGAAGTCGATCAAGTGGGGGAAGAAGTTCTAAGAGCCTCAAAAAATTGATTCTCTGAACAAAGCCGTGGAGCGAAATAGACGGTATTCTGCGCGCGCGGACAGATATTCAGTTAGGACTTTGATTTTTCTATTATGGAATGTCTAGACCTTCACCGACCAAAGCAAAGCAATTGTAGAGAATAATCCTCCAGTGAAAAAAAAAAGAATGTATAGACCATGTGCAGAAAAGAATGGGTACTCTTTTGAGAAATTTAGTGGAAAGAACTAAAGGTCTCAGTGGAAAAAGTAAGTGAACTGGTGAATTGATCGACAAGTTAACAATATATTACGGCCTTGCAATAAGGAGGAACTGCAATTCAACAGCAGATATGAACAAAGCAATTTGGGCCACTTTTATACCACTTGCCATCGACCAACGAGCAGCCTCAACATCAGTTATGAATGGAAGGTCCAAAATCGTGGTGCTCTTGGCAAGCTGAAAGGGCGAAGGGTGGAGATATAGCAAACTTCCAGCATGATCTTCCTATGTCGAAGGAAGTGTTCGAAACTATCAAGCCGATATACGAAGAGCTGAGCAGAGAAGAACTTCTCATACGTTGTTAAGGTGGATTCACACGAAACTCAAATGAAAGTTTGAATTCAGTTGTGTGGTCAATGGCACTTAAGCACGTTTCCAGTGACAAAACTGTACTTGATGTGGCGATTTTTCTTGCTGTCCTATATTTCAACGATGGATTTAATAGATTTCCACGAGTTATGGGCCTATTAGCTATCACTATTGGGTTAAATTGCTACAACTTCTGCACGAGACTCGTATCGCGCTTTTCCGAGCGCTCCCTCACCGAAGAGGCTAAACATGCTCGCAAAGATGCAATTTTGTCAAGAAACGATAAGGAGCAAGAGAATCTTGTAGTGGAAGGCCGATTATATGGAGCAAGCATCGCAGATTAGAGGTGAAGCAAAAATTTGCTTGATTTTATAGAACTCAAAACTTTGAACGTGTTTATCTCGAAACCGTCTTTTTTGACCTGGCCGTACTCAAAGCGCCGTCAATTTCCAACCGATTCACTTGAAATTTTAACTGTAGCTTAGAAACAAAATATTTCAGGGAACATCGTACGATTTCTTCGATATTTTGATTTTTACCGAATTTATGGCCGATTTTCGATCGATTTTTCCGCGAAAAAAGAAAATCAAATTGACGCCATTTCCCCTCAAATTTGAATTTCGAAAAAATCGTACGACGTTCCCTGAGTTTTCTATTTTACTTCAAAACCCCGTTCGATTTTTTGTTTTAGGTTAAAAAATGTAGCCTGTAAGAGTACGGCCGCGGAGAAAAAGTAAAAAAATTTTTTTTTCTTTGACGAGATGGTACGCCGCCATTTTTGTTTTTGTATAGTTGGAGAGTAGTACTTTCATATGCAACAAACCCTATATTTTTGAGATTCTTCCTGCGCTTATGGTAAGTCTTTGAAAATGACCTCGAAATCGGAGGTCACAAAGGTATATTACCCCTCAATAAAGAACTTAATTATTGAACCAAATGAACTTCGATTCGAACTTCAATACGTCTCTAATGGAATGTCTGGATTATTTGCGAATACTCACTATTAATTGTAGACATAGCTTCTTCAATTGAGTTATCATTATTGGTCTTATTCTGAACGTAGCTCAATGATAGCATTGATTCTCTTCTTACATTCTCTGACATGCAATCTTCAAGGCAAAGCTTGGGGTTGCCTCGATTTAGCATGTTAGCTAGGTTTGATAAGGACTTCGGCTCAGCTAAAAATATAAAATAGATGTAGCAGAAAAGATATAATAATATGCAATAACACAAATAACCAGTGAAGGTTACTTTTATTGCACAGTGGAAATACAGTGTAGTTGCTGTAGTTGGTGAGTCAGTTGAGGGGTATATGAGCAAATCTACCAACTAGGGCGATTTTGCTTGGAAGAAAAGAATGGAAATAAATTTGTAAACACGTTCTTGAAAATTTTATATGTGGTAGTGGATGCCTCGAGAATGAGTATTCGAAGTGTAATCACGACTTTCACATTCTGCTAAAAAAATAAATATCACATAAAATCGCTCTAGTTGGCAGAATTACCCATATACCTTGAAATTATAAAAATCTATATTTTTTAATACTCTTTACTGCATTTAAATATACCTTCACTTCCGAATGCCAAAAACCCGTTTTCAGATCTTCGGCGTCCCGTAAAAGATATAAGTGATTTACTCATTTAGTCATGTTTGAGGCGAAAAATCATCAGTCATGCTCAGAAAACTAAATCAGTCATGATTCAGTTTTTTTTTAATAGAAAAATATTTGGGCTATTTCATGTCCATTCAGCATCAAAGTTGTTCTAAATTGTCTATATTCCATGGAAAATTACTCTCTACCCTCGAAATTGAATCCTATCAACTGCTCAGTGAAGTATCCAATGCGTATCAATCAATTTCAACTTGTACGCCATGATATTTTTGGACAGAACAAAATTTATTTGATTTCTCAGATCAAGAGCTTCAAAATGGTCTACTCGTAGTTGTTGGCAAATCCTTATAACCCTAAGAAAATTAAACTTTCCCCTAAATAGTTACTCCTGTCCCTTCTGAGATATCAGGATGTATATTACCCTAGCGTAGCCATTTCATAAGGCCACGTTCTAGAATGGTCATTATTTTCTTGCTAATTTTTTGCTATTTTTTTTCCACAAAATTGGCGTGGCACGGCGCGGCCCGGCCCGGCCCGACGCGGCGCATTTTCTCATGTTCGCTACTCAATTACTCGAATACAAAAAAAATGCGTGTTTTTTTTCAAGGTCTATATCAACGTAAAAAAACCTCAGCTTTCGATCTAGACTACTTAAAAAAATTAAAAAAAATAGGTTTTTGAGATATGGCCTGTTTTATGTTTTTTTCCTGTGAAAATGTGAAAAATTTGGAAAACTAAATTCACCATCGGAAAGCTGAGAAAAAACTACATTGATAGCATATCCAACATTATTTAGATATGGGTCATATAGAGTCGAAAACAAGCGTCGAAAACGTGAGGTTTTAGCGTCCGCGCGCCGGCTCTGGAGAGTTGACGTAAAACGCCCCATATACCTATATGTTGTCGAAAACGAAATCGGGACGCGAGTGTGTACTGTGTAGTGAAGCAAACGTGGTGGACGTCGCCTGAGCATTTTGAAAAGTCGATTAAAAGTATTGAAATAGGCTAACCTTCTTGCTATTTCTTCAATTCGTCCATTCAAGGTAAGAAATTATTGTTGTTGTTGAAAATTTTGAGGTTGTTTTTCTGATACCAGTTTGCATTATTAATTTATAGTTCTTCACAGCTTCATAGTTTTATGAGCAGCAACATTATTAATTTTTACATCTAATAAGTGATTTTTATCACCAATATTTTCAATATTTGTTGCATTTTTTAATGTTCTCGTCATTTTTCTTCGTGTAATTGCATACATCAGTATCTATTGAATGTTTTAGTTTTTATATTCTCTTTATATCTCTTTTTTGTCTCTAGAATCAATCTTTCTTCTTCATACATCAAGTGTGTAATAGTTCTATTGGATGGTTGTGGAGAATCTACGCAAAATCAAGAGTGCTGTGTCACTTCATAGATGTGCCAACTAGGCATAAACTTAGATAGATAAGGAACGAGCTACAGTAGTAAAGGCAGAGACGCTCTTATATGAATCTCAGATCAAGAGGTTCGAACTAACCTATATTTGGAACTTTCTTTTGCTTTCATTGTAGCAATGAAACATGTTGGACAGCAATTAAAAGTGAGTGTTTTCAAATTTTGGGTTTATTTTTATGCTTGTTCAAGTCAACTCTAAAATTTTGTTGTATTTTTTTTCAGTATAAACAGATGATGCTAACCCAGAACAGTCCATTCCTAAAGATTTGTCTATATATATATACATATTCTTTGACACTGAGCCGGTAACATACATATGGTTACACGTGTAAAGTTTCCAGGTGTTTTTCAATTGTCTATCAATTGATTTTGTTGAAATCTAATCTGACAATGGCCGACGATACACAGTTGTTAAAATCAATTGGCTTGAGTGATCAGAAAATTGTAGAAACACTCAAGAATTTACAGCTGACAAGTGTATTGAATGAGGTTATAAATGAAGTGGAGAAATATAAAAAAATTGAATTGGTGAATGGAACACTAGTGTATCACCGTGGATGCAAGATCAAAAATCAAATCAAGCATCACATCCCATTTGTCACTCGTTACATTGCTGAAGGAAAGTTGGACTCGACTGAAAAGATGGACTGTGCTTTGGAATACATGTTGCATCATGTACACGACAAATTCGATATCGAGGAATTAGAAAACTCATGTGGAGTAGGAATTGTTGTCACGCCCGAAGAAATTGAAAAAGAAGTTGAAAAATGTATGCAGAAGCACGACCAAGAAATAACAGAAAAGAGGTATCGCTACAACTTAGGCCTTTTAATAGGAGAGGTAAAGAATACATTGAAATGGGCTGATGGCAATGCAGTCAAGAGTGAAATTGATGTTCAGCTACTTGACTTATTAGGTTCCAAAACAGAGGCAGATAATGCTCCAAAAACAAAACAGCCAGAACAGAAAAAAGCTAAGAAGCCTTAAGAAGCCACTGAAAAGTCATCTCAATCAGTTACAAAATAACAGAGGAGCCACTCTCAATAACTGATGTAATAGCCAAAATTAATTTCCATAAACCAGGAGAAAATTTCACTGGTGAAGGCTATGTTGTGACTCCAAATACTGCAAAATTATTGAAAGAACATCTCGCTGCCACAGGTGGCAGAGTAATTACACGATTTCCTCCAGAACCAAATGGAATATTGCATGTTGGACATGCTAAAGCTATAAACATTAACTTTGGGTATGCCACTGTTCATAATGGTATTTGCTATCTGCGTTTATGATGATACCAATCCTGAAAAAGAGGAAGAGAAATTTGTGACTGTAATTTTAGATATGGTTACTTGGCTTGGTTACAAACCATATAAAATTACTTATTCATCTGATAATTATCAAATCTTGTACGAGTGGGCGGTTAAGCTCATTAAAAAAGGTTTAGCCTATGTTTGTCATCAAGACGTCAGTGAGATGAGAGGATTCAATCCAATTCCCAGTCCATGGAGAGATAGGCCTATTGCTGAAAGCTTACAACTTTTCCAAGACATGAAAGATGGGCTGTGGAATGAAGGAGAAGCCACTTTACGAATGAAATTGACCCTCGAAGAAGGTAAACAAGATCCTGTTGATATGATTATACTCATTGTCTGTGTGATAGTATTGAAAACATCACACATTCTTTTTGTACTAAAGAATTTCAATCAAGAAGGTCTTCCTACTATTGGCTTTGTAATGCTCTTGACATTTATTGTCCTGTACAATGGGAATATGGAAGGATAAATGTGAATTACACTGTAGTCTCAAAAAGAAAAATTGCGAAACTCATTGAGAAAAACATTATTAGTGACTGGGATGATCCAAGACTATTCACACTTACAGCTCTGCGTCGAAGAGGTTTTCCTCCAAAAGGTATCAATAACTTCTGTGCACAAATGGATGTTACCGGGAGTGTGATGACTGCTGATTCAACCTACATTGAAGCAGCAGCTAGAGATACTCTAAACACTGAAGCACCTCGACATATGGCTGTTTTAGAACCTCTGAAATTGATCATCAACAATTTTCTTTCTGACAAACCAGTAGTATTACAAGTTCCTGATTTCCCAGGTGAAAAAAGCAAAGGGAGTCATTCAATTTGTTACGATCAAGTTATCTATATTGATTCTTCTGATTTTCGTGAGGAAGCTGATAAAAATTTCAGAAGATTAACACCTACACAATCAGTTGGCTTGAAATATGCTGCTGTAGTTTTGACTGTTGAGCAAATTGAAATAGCAGCTGATAATTTCTATTATTCGTATGGAGGTGTATCAAGAACCTATTTTCTGAAAAGAACAAATCAAAAAGCTTTCATCCAGTGGGTATCACAACCAGTAGTTGCTAGTATCAGAACCTTTGAAAGATTGTTCCAACATAAAAATCCAGAAGACACCAATGAAGTTCCAAATGGATTTTAAAGTGATATAAATTACAAAAGTAAAACTGAAGTATTTGCATAAATTGATAAAAGTCTTGAAAAAATTGCCAAGCCATTCAGTTCCTACCAGTTTGAGAGGATGGAATTCTTCTTAGTAGATCCTGATTCGAAACCTGGAGAGATAGTTTTCAATAGAACCGTAACTTTGAAGGAGACTCCCTTGAAGAATTGAAGAGACATATTAAGAAGATGGATTGATCAAATGATTTTGTTATAAAATACTCAGATTTCGGTGGCTCTGGTATATAATGAATTTATGTATGTCTTTGAATATAGAATAGTACGTATAAAAATTTATAATATAATTAACAAATATTGGATAATTATTTAATATATAATTTCCAAACGGATCTTAGAATCTGTGAAATCAACCAGGTAATTGTTCTTTACTCATCAGAGATTTGTACTTTTCTTCAGAAAGGTTTGGTACTCTTAAGACTGAAAGCATTTACTAGAAAACATAAAATAATACTTTATTTTAATTGTATTCATTTAATTCAAAATAGAATTCCAAAACGGATATTAGAATATGTGATTTTTACATTTCTCCAGGAAGGTTTTATACTCTTGAGACTAAAATGCATTTTTTATATATTTATACGATCAAAGATTCGATCGCCGAATCTGCACGATCAAAGGTCCGATCGCATTATTGCAGATTCCCTTTTTAGCACAACTGACCGGAGATCAGGAGGACGCTGGTTCGAATCCAGCTCGGGGAGCGTGGACTTTTTTTCTCGCAATATCACTTTGGGATAGTCCACCAAGCCCGATAGAATAAATTATTCATCGTTTGTAAATTTGTGGACGTTGAAAAATAATTAATTGTTCCACCAATTATTGCTGGCACTTAATCAACGATAGAATTTTTTTTTGAGTACAAAGGGCTTCTGATTATTGTGCTGGGGATAAACATGACTCTGCAGTATTTTACATTTCATTGATCTCAGAATTTTTTGATAGGTCAGATAAAGCTCTGTAAACTTCCTGTTGTCGAATAACTGACTATAGTATTTTTTCGCTCGGGCGAACAACGGGCTCTCTAGTTTCTCTGCTGGTGTTTAGCATGACGAGGGTTTAAAATCGATCACTCGTATAAAGTCAACATCCCGAATGATTTTCTCGCGTTCTGTCAACCCTACAATTTTTTGCTGGGTTCAATCAATCTCTTCAAATGTTTTGCTGGCATATCAACGGCTGTCAAAGTCTTAGCTCAAGTACGATAAACTTTCTATTTCTTATCCGAGTTTGGATTCCGAATCAGCGATCTAAAAACTGCTGCTAACTGCATTATCAGTATGTTTTCTAAAGAGGCTTTGCATGAAAAAACGGTCGCTATGTCAAAATACAAAAATTTCGTGACTCTTGACACCGACAAATGGACCTAGAACTGATTTCCCAATTCACCTATAACGGCTGCTAGGGACATCAACGAGGGATGCTATGGCGAACACAAAAAGACTGTGTCGTACAATCTCAAAAGTTCTGTAATCGAATTTCATCTCGATATTTCATTCCTTCAGCAACGCTTCTTAAAAACGTAAACGATGGCTACTCCGAAAAAAAAAGTTTCTGAGTCGTTAACCATTGATAGATGGACTCGAAACTGATTTTTTCTTTCTCGTAAGAACGGTTGCTGGGGAAGTGAACAACGGAATTTTCTGAACAACTACCGCAGGCTATAACTTTCTACGATTGATCTGTGTGCAATATTCACGAAAGATCAAATTGTTTCTTCGAAAGTTATTGCGCGCGAAAAAAGAGCGTTACGCACGTTATACAATAACAGACATTTTACGGATTCCATGTTTATCGACTCGTAGATTGAATAATCTTATCACGGAGTCTATAGATCTCTATGTACTGCAAATTAATTATGTCAGTAAATGTACATAAATACTTCAAATACTTTGAAATCAATCAATTTTGAATTCCGATTTTATTTATCTAGCAATATTTGATTTGAGCATATGATGCTATACTCACGAGTACCGATTACTTTGAATATTGTTGTTTTCTGTTTTGCTTTCTCAAAGAGAAAGCTTTGTATTGGGGCAAAAATCGATCCACCGAATCAGATCTCGGGACCTCGAATTTCGTAATCTACGGGTCGAAAAACATGGAAATCCAAAAGTGTATATGTGTGTGTGTGTGTGTGTGTGTGTGTGTGTGTGTGTGTGTCCCGTTTTTTTCCCCGAAGGGAATGGTCAGATCTTGCTGAAATGTTGGACACAGTTTAGTTGTGGCAAGATCTAGCCCGAATTCACTTTTCAGCAAAATCCGTTGTTTCTTTCCCTAGCAACCGTTCTTAACGTGTTTTCTCAGAAATCCTCATGAGTGCTCACTGGGACTATGAGAGTCAATGAGAATCGATGAGAACCGATGAGATATTTCCCATAGCAACCACTGGTTATATCTTTGGTAACCATTTGTTTACATCCCTAGCAACCGTTGCTGCCAAAGCCGAAAATCCAGTTTTAAGTCACACTCGATGGTCAAGGACACTGAATCGTTATATTTGCTCCATGGCAACCGTTGTTTTACTCCCTAGCAACCGTTACGACGATTGAAAATGATCAATTTTGTGACCCAGTTCCATCATTTGCGACGGCAAAGGACATCTTCGCAATAAGCTCCTTAGCACGGTTAATCTGGAGAAAAATATAACAATAGACTTAAAACTGGTTTTCCGGCTTCTGAAGCCGTTGCTAGGGGCGTAAACAACGATTGTCAAGAATATTGACAATGATTATTGAGAGAAATATCTCATCGATTCTCATTGATTTTCATTAACCGATTTTCCTTTTCCTTAGCAACGGTTTCCAGGGGAATAAACAATGTGCTATCGAGATAATTGGGAAAATTTTGTGTCTTTTGCCGTCGAAAATGATCAAAATAGATTTAGAATTGATCATTTCCAACCTCAACTGTCGAAAATGTTTAAAATGAGTCTTCATGTGTGCTAAATACGGCATGGCGGAGCAATTTTGACCGTCATTAAACCGTATGACAGTCACAAGATGAATTGATCGAAAAATTATGCAGATCCAAATGTCTCGGATCGTGTAGAACCTGGAACCGTTTGTTTTGTTGCATTTGTCAAATAATAAGAGAGCCCGGACAGCAACTGTGCACGATGTCACAGAGCCCGGATAGAGACAGCCGACATCAACACTCACGACAAAGTTTGGTCAATTGAAAAATAAACGAAAATTTACAGTCACAAAAAACACCCGGTCCGAATGCTCCATCTATTGAGGAAACGATACGAATTGATTAAATAATTTTTTTTTGTAATTTTTGTAAAATAAATTATAGTATCTATGCTAGAGAAAATCATTTCTATTGTCGATGATATATCGACGATTAGGAGGAAGAAAGTTCCATTTAAGAAGAAATTTTATCTCTCGGAGTTTTTCTTCGAGGATGATGTGGTATGCGCGTGTCTGTATGTTCATGTGTGCATGTGTGGATTCACGTATAAATATGACAACTTGATCCACGTCGAGACGTGATACACTGGAAGTAAACAATTTTTCTATCACTGGATTTTTGGGTCGATGATTACGAATCCGGCCTCAGA
Organism: Aphelinus atriplicis; assembly: GCA_020882685.1. Lineage (NCBI taxonomy): Eukaryota > Metazoa > Arthropoda > Insecta > Hymenoptera > Aphelinidae > Aphelinus > Aphelinus atriplicis. The sequence continues at coordinate 18,631 of JAJGQD010000059.1, forward strand.
TATTGAAAATTCTATATAGATCATCCAAAATGGCGGACAGGAAATTTGAAAAGTTACTCAATTTTAATTAAATTTTTGGTCGCTGATTACGAATATGTCCTCAGATTTTCATAATTCATATTATACAGAGCCTCTAAGATTGCTGACCGAAAATTTGAAAAGATTGGATTTTAATGAAAATTGGCAAACATTGGCAAACATTGTTTCTCAAGTCATTGATTAAGAATCCGACCTCAAATTTTCCGAAATTCAAATTAGAGCCTCTAAAATTGAAGTTGAATGTGAAATGGCTCTTTATTATGGAAACTTCTGAAATGGTTGGGGATCCAGTATTAAAATCCAGGATTGAAATCCAATATCTTCTCTAACTTTCGGCTAGTAATTTTAGAGACTCTAATTAAAATTTTTATAATATGAGGTCGGAATCGTAATTAACGACCTCAGAAACCCATGATACCAACTTCCATTAAAATACAATCTTTTCAAATTTTCGGTCAGCAAACTCAAAGGCTTGGTCTAATATGAATTGTGAAAATCTGAGGACAGATTCGTAATCAGCGAACCAAATCTCTAATATATCCATTTTCATCAAAAGCCATCGATAAAAAAAACCGCTGCCAAGTGCCTTAGCAGTGTGCTTTTTCAAAGAGGCACCAATATCACCCACAATCGAGTCCCAAAACTATATTTTCACCCTTCCACTAGCGTAGATACTATCATTTATTTTTCAAAAATTAAAAAAAATGGGAAACGGGTCATAAATTGATCATTTCCACCCTTCGTAACGGTTACTAGGGAAGTAAACAACGGTTGCTATGGAGCAAATATAACGATTCAGTGTCCTTGGCCATCGAGTGTGCCTTAAAACTGATTTTCCAGCTTCCGAAGCAACGGTTGCTAGGCATGTAAACGAACGGTTGCCAAAGATATCACCAGTGGTTGCTATGGGAAATATCTCACCGGTTCTCATTGATTCTCATTGACTCTCAAAGTCCCAGTGAGCACTCATGAGGATTTCTGAGAAAACACGTTAAGAACGGTTGCTAGGGAAAGAAACAACGGATTTTGCTGAAAAGTGAATTCGGGCTAGATCTTGCCACAACTAAACTGTGTCCAACATTTCAGCAAGATCTGACCATTCCCTTCGAAAGTTACCGTGGTCGAAAAAAAAACGGGACACACACACACACACACACACACACACACTTTTGGATTTCCATGTTTTTCGATCCGTAGATTACGAAAATCGAGGTCTCGAGGTCTGATTCGGTGGTCAATTATCGCCCCATTACAAAGCTTTTTCTTTGAGAATGCAAAATATATGATGTAAATAATTCACTCCCAGAGTATCACGTCTCGACGTGGATCAAATTGTCATAATAAAACGTGCATAAACACATACACACATGCACATACAGACACGCGCATATCACATCATCCCCGAAGCTGGAAAAACTCCCAGGGATAGAATTCTCCTGAAATAGCACTTTTTAAAGAATTAATCTGAAATGGCACTTTTTATTTATGTAAATCTAAATGGAACTTTTCATAGAAAATTTCTGAAATGAACCGTTCTTCCTCCCAAGCTATTACATGCGAGCAAAAGAAATCGAAGAACTTGATTCGACCAAGCAACGAATTCTGGGATCGGTGAAACGCGAAGAAATTATTCTTACTTCTAACGGGAAAATATTTCAAAACCATGGAAAGTCATACTAAGTCACAGGAAGGAGAATACCAAAGCTTTTTTACCCGAGCAGATTTCTGTAGCCGGCAAAATTTCAAGAAGCTTCATTTATCACAGATATAAATTCTCAAGTCGCGAGCAAATTATTCAGGAATCTGACTCTATATTTCAAATCCCTAGAGAAACTCCATGAAACCCCAGTCAAAAAATCAAGAAGCAATCGAGACTCGAAGAAATACTACTATCAGCGAAAAAATGCTAGCAAAAATTTGTGGAGTTTATTTTGCGTGAGCAAGCAATTCAAGGGTCAATGAAACGCTAGCAATGCACTAGTAAAGCTCACTGTTCACGAGCAAATATCTTGAATTCCTATAAAACTCCATCAAAACCCAACAAAAAAAAAATCAGGAAGTGCTCAGTACTAGAGAAAAACCATCTGTCGTTGATTAAGTGCCGAGAAAAAATAAGTGGAGCCTCATTCGAGCCAGCAAAAATTTTCGGAGTTGATGAGATGCAAGTGATTCATACAGTGAAGCTCACTATATACTAATTATATAGCAACACTCACTATATAGCAATTGATTCTCACACCTGCAATACCCCAGTAAACGCAAGCACAAAAATCAGGAAGTCTTGGTACCCGAGAAAAAGCATCAGTCGTTGATCAAGTGTCAGTAAAAAATTTGTGGAGCCTCATTCGAACCAGCAAAAAATTCCAGATTTGATAAAATGCGAGCGAATCACTCTAGAAGCCCGCTGTTATATATATATATATATATATATATATATATCTCAGGTGAGATCTTGGGTGAGATTTCAGATGAGGATTCAGGTGAGTTTTCAGAGATCATTTTCATTCCAAAATGCATCAGATCGTACCTTAGAATGTACAGGACTAACATTGAAATTTGGTAACATGTACAAATTGGGGTCGATAGACATGGATCCAATGTTGAAATTCATCAACTTATATTAGTTGATCAAGAAATGCAACCAAAAATATATAGAACTTGCGTGATTTGACGAATTTCATTATCATATGGTATATGACCAATTCTCTGTGGAATCGAGCATCAAAAATTTGATTTGGCTCAAAACTTTTTTTCACGTTCTAGGGCATCATATGATATTCCCACAATTTTTCCAGATTTGCCCGAGCACTTCAACCCTGTTTAATAAATAGGCCCGGGCTTTTGAAGCTGTCAAAAATTAGTATATTACCTTAAATAGGCATGAAAATAGGCTAAAATGACCATTCAGGGGACCTTTGCACCGTCAATTCATCCAAATTTCGCAAACTCTTGTCTGTGGTATTAAAATAAATATTCACTGGAAAAACTCACATTTTTTCATGCTTATACATATCCTGAGTTATCAATATCATTTAAATAGATCAAGCATTAGCAATACTTGACGCCACCCAACTTCCAGTAATTCTATGCATTGATGGTCAATTTATTGTTTCTATTGTGCTACAATTCACAAGAAACTATCAATAAAGTACATAAATGATTAATTGTATTTACTCGATAAGAAAGATTAATCCAGAAAAATAAATTATGAGCTGTGCATTACTCACATTTTCTAACCCACTAGGCAGTATATGGATTACATATAATTTTATTCAATATAAACAAGAAAATGTTGAAGTAGGGTTCTTTGGGTAATATTCATGGATATTGACTCAAGAAATCCACATATTGTATGAACTGCATAGCTAAGGTCTAAGCAGCTGTTGCGGGGTTGACTCATATTCAGACTTCAAGTTATTTACTCATAAAATTAGCTAATATGAATCAATCTACTCAAAAGTATGATCACTAGGTGCGCAATTTGATAATGAACTCTAATATGTATATAGTTTGCCTGTCCTTGAATAACTTTATAAACCAATTCGTGAACTTTATACTTGCCTGTACTGAAAACTTGTAGGATTTATATATATGGTTCAGGTTAGGTTACCATCCATAGACTTTCAAACTTTCAAAGCCAGTTTGGGAGCTTCAAATTCATTTCCGATATCAAATCGCGCATCTAGTGATCATACTTTTGAGTAGATTGATTCATATTAGCTAATTTTATGAGTAAATAACTTGAAGTCTGAATATGAGCCATCCGGCAATAGCTGCTTGGACCTTAGCTATGCAGTTCATACAATATGAGTGGATTTCTTGAGTCAATATCCATGAATATTACCCAAAGAACCCAACTTCAACATTTTCTTGTTGATATTGAAAAAAATTATATGTAATACATATACTGCCTAGTGGGTTATAAGATGTGAGTAATGCACAGCTCATAATTTATTTTCTGGATTAATCTTTCTTATCGAGTAAATACAATTAATCATTTATGTACTTTATTGATAGTTTCTTGTGAATTGTAGCACAATAGAAACAATAAATTGACCATCAATGCATAGAATTACTGGAAGTTGGGTGGCGTCAAGTATTGCTAATGCTTGATCTATATAAATGATATTGATAACTCAGGATATGTATAAGCATGAAAAAATGTGAGTTTTTCCAGTGAATATTTATTTTAATACCACAGACAAGAGTTTGCGAAATTTGGATGAATTGACGGTGCAAAGGTCCCATGTGAATGGTCATTTTAGCCTATTTTCATGCCTATTGAACGTAATATATTAATTTTTGACAGCTTCCAAAGCCAAGGCTCATTTTATCACTATATAGGCTGTATGTGGTATGAAATGAGGCAACTTTTAGTACCCATGGGGTGGGGCTCTTGACGAGCGAACTCTCAGGGTACAAAAATAGAGGTTCCCATTGGTAATGTGGAGTACTTAATGTGCTCCAATGACCTTGAAGATAATTTTTCTATAAAATTCAGGTAATTTGCAGAGAAAAAGGACATATTCATTTTTTGTCTTTGAGGTCATTTTCAGGGTGTAAATTGAGGTCGAAAATGCCTCCAAGAATGCAAAAACAACAGAATCAGCAACTTGGCCTATTTATCAAACAGGGTGAAGTGCTCGGAAAAATCTGAAGAAATTCTGGGAATATCATCATATGATGCCCAAGAACGTAAAAAAATTTTGAGCCAAATCAAAGTTTTTGATGTTCGATTCCACAAAGAATTGCCCATACACACTACTGAAAATTCTCAGGTATATCTCTGGTGTGATCCTAGGTGAAATCTCGGAAGAGTTCTCAGCTAAGATATCAGGTGAGTTCCTAGGTGCGATCTCAGGTGCGGTATCAGGTGAGGTATCAGGTGAGATCTCAGGTATGTTTTCAGAGGTCAATTCTGAGTTCACATCTTATTGTACCCCGAAGGTACAGGAGTAATATCTCTGAAGCAACTATTAGTGATTAATTTTTTTTTTTATTTCTGTCCAATTTTATTATTTCTGTCAAAAAAAGTAATATGGATATTCTTGTGGAACTTGAAGATGCTCTTCACATGGATGGAACTACATTAAATTCGGATGTATATTTCAATAGATTCACAGTTCTACCGACGTGAATTTGTAGGTCAATTGACCAGTATTTTTTTTTAGATCTGCAAATCCAGGCAGATTTGAGTCTTCAGTGACACTGTCACTCACTTACGGTGTAAGAGATTGCAAGAGAAGTTTTCGCATTAATTTCACTAGAGAATTCTCAAGAGTAAAATTGGATTTGGAACTTCATTAAGTGCAGCTGATTAAGTTCAATGGAAATGCAACAGTTTTCAGATGAGTATACTGTTAGCCTGTACTTTTTGATATCCAATCTATGAAAGAATGTGATTCTTTATTGGCAATTTTATATTCTAGGTAAGCTGTACAGGGCCAGGAATTTTATTGGAATCAGCAAATATAAGTAAAGAAAATTCACTATTACAGTAGAAGCTGTGATTTTGGACAATGAGTGTTTAAAATTGAAGTTTATATAGTAGAAATTTGATTCTGACACAGAATTATTGTACAAATACAGTGTATTTGTGTCACTTGTGCTTGGATACATGTTGTTACTGATTCAGTATCCAAGCACAGATGAAAAAGTCGAGAACCGTGACTTTCTCGCATATATTGTATGTTTTACTCTATGTGATGGAATATGATAGTCAATTTTGATAAATATACATGTTATTGACTCTTTCCATGTGTCTTCCGGGATTAAATGTGATGTAATATCCAGTGCCAAAAGGGAAAGTGCGGTGTAGTGAGTGGAAATATGTACATCTCAGATGACATATTGTCGATTGGGACACTACCGCCAGCTCCAGCCAAGATACATTAATTAATATCTCGGAAGTTTGGGGAACATTGGACCCTGAGACACACTATTCTTGACTCGAACAAAAATAAAAAAAAGTTTGGAGACCTGAATTCCAAGCGGTGTCCTACAGTAAGTCTATACGCGAGTAACTATTTAGAGAAAAGTTTCATTTTCTTAGGGCTGTAAGGGTTTGCCAATAACTACGAGTAGACCATTTTGAAGCTCTTTAACTGAGGAAGCAAATAAATTTGGTCTGGTCCAAAAATATCATGGTGCTGTACAAGCTAGAATTAATGGATATGTATTGGATACTCCATTGAACACTTCGTAGCATTTAATTTTGGGATTAGAAATTATTTTTTCATGAAATATACACAATTTATAACAACTTTGATTCCCTGACATCATTTAATTTTCTGACTATTTCTAGAATAAATCATGCTATGGGGATCAAGATTAAAAAGTTGGCTAAAAAGAAATTTCAAATTGAATTTCGTTAAATTAAATCACTTTGGGATAGTCTGACAAGCCCGATAGAATTATTATTCATTGTTTGAGAATTGCAAATCCTGTTGGCAATATTTAATGTGAATTAAAGCTGTAATCAACAGAGTGGCTAGACAAAAGTTGAAAATCAAAGAAAAAGCAACAAAAAACAAAAAGAAACCCATCCCACCTCTGAGGAGCTTGACGCTCAGCTCAACGAATACTTTCTAATATGCGTCAATGATTTTGAAGATGAATGTAGTTTTCTGTCTGACTAATTGTCTTTGCAATTTTAGGAAATTTAAGACTCTTACGATATAATAGATTTTCAAAATTAATGTAGATAATTTATAAAAATGTGACACATTTTATTAAGGCTGATTTGCTGAATGTTATCCAAAGATGTCATTTGAATAGTTATTTTAAAAAATCTCTTGACTTGATTTAATGCAATTCAATACTGAATATTCAACATCAGCAAAGAGAGAATAGAATTAATCACTGATGAATAATCTTATTTATGATTGTTGTATCATTGTTATTGTCAAAGAATAACAACGATTTCACACATGAATAAGATTACTCGTCATAAAAATACAGAAAAAAGTATTACAGGAAAGTAAACATTCTGAAAAGACTTACTATTAAACGCTAAGACTTCACATCGGAAGATTTTTCCTTCATACTTATAGGAATAATTTCCACCTTTTTCTTTGAGATAAATCCCTTTGATGGTGTAATGCACATTATTCTCCAAATTTTTTATGAGAGCATACGACATTTTTCAGTAGCACGGTTTTTTACTTCCTTGATCGTATTTCATACTCCAACAAAGTCGGCATGTCCAAGATGGAAGGAGAAAGAACTGAAAGTTTTTCGTGGAATCTTTCTTATATTTAAGGCACACGACACAGCATTGAAAGAATACCCACAGAATACGCATATGAATATGGAAATATGGAATATGGAGTGTTCTATCATGATTCACAGTGTAGAGTCTATTGCCCTAGTTACTCGCCAGAGGCGCACGACCACCGACGCCCCTTTCCGCTTTCGCCCCATCAACGCGTACTCCACATAGACAGTACAATAAGCTGCCTTAGACCCACGGTTGGGAATATACTCCCCCAATGTACGTATAAATGAAAGGTACTATACATTGGCGTGTTTATTATACGCGATGTGTATTAGTATCAGACCGTCCCTAACAGCTCATCATGACACCCGTGACCGTGATCACTTAAATCTATTTATCCAAAATAGAAAGGAGTATAGTTTATAGTGACCTTCTAGCTTAAACCACGGACTTAGTATATAGGGACGGAGCGCAAGCTATGCTCGCAGTTGAGAAAGAGTGATTGCCTCGACTTCTGAAAGTGGAGGGGAGCGTGGAGCGTTTTGGTACACATGCAAACGTTCTCTTATCCATGAGACTAAACACATACAAATCTCGGAGAGTCTGTGTGTGCAGCAGAAAGAAAATGGATACAACACCTTAACACAAATAGCTTCCGCGAAAACTTTAAATGCCGACCGATGATTACTGAACTTATTCGGTCAATTCTTTGTGTAATAATATTAGCAGATAGTTTGTAATATTTTCATAGTTTATGATAAAAAATGCCATATTTGAGTCTGGAAATCAATATCTTCTGAATACATTTATTGTGAGTACACTGAGAGACTCTTGGGGGCTGCGTACCGCCAGATTTGGAGGCTTCGGACCGCCAGAGGCTTCGCGCACAGCGTGCGCGTTTGCGACGCGCATGCGTGGCAGTCGTATACACACAGGCTGTGGAGCTTGGGTAGCGCCACAGGCCTGGTGGCTGCTTGCTCGCACGTCTGGGGGTCTCGCACCATCAGAGCGACTGCGGAGTATATATATATATATATATATATATATATATATATATACGCTATATATAGCGCATCGACTGAGTCAGTGGAAATTTGGAATAAATGATTTGAAAATCATCTTATTTTATTAACATAATTCTTACAAAATTCTTACAAAATTCTTACAATATTTACAAGTTGTGTCTGGTTGCAACATACATATTCAGCCCTTTCTTGATACATATAAATGGATCTATTCTATGAATTTTATTGATATGTATGAGTATTTTTTTTATTTTTCAATTCTGTAACTTTATATGCGTGTAAATGATAATCAAAATACTCCACATTCAAATGAAGAGCATATATATATAAATTTCCTTTAATTTCATACACCGCTTCTATTCTTCCAAATTCGGGATATTCCGCATCAACTATGTCGATGAGAAACACAGTTCCTTTGGAATAATTTTTCCCAAGAATTGTCACGAACTTGAACTTCTGAGCGTTCAGTACACTAGTAAAATCTTGAATAATATTTCTTATTTCTGTATCACAAACAGCATTCAATACTGGTCCAATTTTCATATCTGACGTTACATCACCACAACACTCTTTCAAGTAACACATTTGAAGTTGATTATTCATAGCAATGGTTTTTTGGCAAATTTACAGCTGATTTTGTAGTTTTTACATAATTTTTCAGCTGATTATTTTTACGTTCGTAAGGCATTCCCCAGAAATTAATTAGAGGACCATTGTCCAGAATTACTCTACAATAATGTACCCACAAATGCATTTTGGGCACAAGATCTCTGTATAAAGATATGTAAAGCTCGTTATGTTGAGTTATTAAATCCTTTAATGCATAAGCTTCAAACTCTACGATTCTAGGAAAAGTTATTATGTCAATAATTTTTCTCAAAACTAGATACAGCTTCCAATATTTATTGCCTTTGGGAACTAGATCACCGATAATTAATGAAAGATATCGACAGAGACAAATCATTTCAGCAGCTGATTGCCTCAGTTTAATTTTTGATTTTTTTCCTTTATTCTGGTTATTTATATGAGTTTCAAGTAGTACTTCTCGTGGTTTATCATTACTCTCTGGTCCATAATTAAATGTTTTTATTCGATGATTTAGAACTTGTAAAGTGAAAAGTTTTTCCTCGTAGATCAAGGAATGTAAAATAGACTCCAAAGAGTAATCGGCAATGCCCTCAAATACGTCATGCATTATATCAATAGTTATATTTTCTGTAATATGGAAATTTTGTATTTTATTGAAAACACAATCTTCTTTTACTCCTGTTATAGAAGCATCGTTGATTAGTACATCAACAATATAATTTTCTCGGGTCCTTAATAAACTTTCATCTTCTTTTGTGAGTTTTTTACATAACGCTGAATGAGCTTTACAAATCCGACAGAAATAATTAGCCGTAAAACTCTGAAAAAATCCACAAGAACAATTTATTCCTAAATTATCGCCTAATAGTAAAACGCAATGGAAATATAGAGTAACAGTTTTGTTTTCAACTTCAATTTTTAAACCATTTGAACTTAGAAGATTCATGTCACTAATGATTTTATCAAATACATTGCAATTTCCAAACTTCTCTCGATACTTTGAATAGAAAATAGTATGCAAAAAAACACTTGATATTTTCGAAACTATATTGGGAGGAAGACATGGTATTGAAATATAAACTCCAGCTAATTTCAAGTTAGAAGTGCTATGACCCACAGGATTACCAGATTGGAAATCATCAAAAAATATGAAAACTGGAAAAGCAGTAGGAATCTTTGCAAATTTGCTATACTTTCTTTGCCATAGTTTGGCTTGGATGAAATTTGATATTATTCTTTTTTCTTTTTGTAGACACTCTTTGTACTCCATGATTTGTCTATACATACCAGGTAATTGAAAGAATGTTTTTAAAGTCCTATGTATAGGAATATTAGTTGCAAAAACGGGTCGAGGAACAACAACAATATCTGTATAATTTCTAAGCTGTTTAATATTTTCTTTTCCGATCTCAAACTGTGAAGGATCGATAAATATACTTTCCTTACGAAAGGCGTTAAGCCGTCGCTTTTCTGTACAGAAATTGATGAATGGATCTTTACTCGACTCAAGAATATTTTTAACAATATAGTATGATTTGATGTCTTTCAGCTTTAAAGCATTCGATATTTCCTTTTGTAAAAAAGGAATGTACAGATTATTGATGAAGAATTGTAATTTATCAATAACATCTTGGACAGAATTTCTCATTGAATTTTTCAAATGTAATGAGAGACAGAATTTTAATTTTTCTCTTTCTAATAAAATTCTATTCAAATTTGCATTGAATGTATGATCTTGGAGTAAATCCATGTTGTGACTGGTTCAAAATATGAATGGTTAAAAGTGTTTGAACGACAAACAATATTCAAACTAGACAAATTATCCTACTTAAAGACTACTTATCCTATATCACAGTATCTTGTAAATTTTAAATAAATCTAAACAGTCAGAATTGCTTTTTTAAACGCGACTTAATTCTTAAATTAAGGTAGAAACGCAAGTATTTACCGCTTTTAAGTTGAACTTGTAGAGGTTTACTTCTAAAAACTGCCACACTGACAAAGAAACTCGACAGTGATGGGACTGGAAGACTTTTGAGCTCTTGAAACATAAGTCCAATGCTTCAATTGGTGATCTTGTACAAAAATTGTTTCCACCTATTACAGAATAGGACGCCGTTACTTCGCTCAATGATCCACATATTATTATATACGGCTGTGTAGTCAGATTAAGGATTGCTAATAAATCATCGAGTTTTTTTTGCTCTACGCTCACATTTTCACTATTCTGTAACAAAAAAAAATTATTTATTCTAAAAAAGTTTAGTTTCCAACTTTTCCTCTAGTATAAATGAGATAAATAATAAATCATTTTAATAATAATGACATTATAAAATAATCAATAATTAAAGGGTCATATACACTCTAGATGTCATTTCTACCTATTCGAATAACTCAAAATAAAATTTTAGTATACGTCAACAACCTGAGGGCTTATATGATATTGAAACTGTATGTTATGAGTAGTTGTGTACATACATACATTCTAGTAGCTAGTAGCCTCAGATGATACTTAATATTAATTATGATGATACTCAGAGTAGTGTCTCACCTGAACGTGGATAATAAAGGACTTCGAAGTTTCTTCAGGGTCGGGTGACCATTTGGTACCTCTCACTTTTGGCTTGCCACGAGTGAGAGCAACTAATAAGGCGGGAAGCAATTTCGCAGCTAAATTTTGTTCATGGGCTACAGAATAAATAAAAATATTGTGTAATTATGATATTTGGTTACTGTATTAATGATATTTGGGAACATAATTACTTACAAGTAGAAAGGATCGTGCTATTTTCATTCAAAATGGATAAAATATATGGATTTTTCTTCTTTTTTTGGGCAACACGAATTATTTTCTTAGAGATTTCTGGCCAACTAGATATTAGAAGATCTTTTTTATCTTCAAAAATGTGTGCGAAATCCTTTTCAATCTGAAATAAAAATATATTTTTAAGTAATGGATGATGATAAGACAGCTCTATTATTATTCTAATAATGTAATGTTCTTATTACCAATTTATAGCTAGTTGGTAAATTTAGCACAGGGAACTTTTCAAAAATTTCTATAATACAGTGTTTAGAATAAATATCCTTTCTACTCCCATAAGTATCGACCCATTTACTTAAAAAATCGTCATCCACATCCCCACAATGTGTGTTTAATTGGTCGTGCAATGAAATATCTGGAATAAGTGAATTTGAATTAAAAATCAAGTAAAACAGACATATCGATGATAATATATATATTACCTTCAATTTTTGTGGATGATCTACTTCTGCGCAATTGACCTCCCAGCTTCTTGGCTGCTTCACTCCGCAAGGTTCTATATTTTTCCGCTAAATATCCTTTAGCACTCACTGGTACACCTAATGCATCATAGCCACTTTGCGAGTACCATTTGTAAGTCACTTCTTCAGTGAACAGTTCTTTGATTTTGTTTGCAAGAAATATAAATCTGTCTTGAGAAATACTAAAACAAGAATTCAAAATATATTCGTACTTGAGAGATGTATTCAAAACATTTTTATAATGAATAAGGAATAGCAAACACCACACATTAAAAATTATGAAGCATGGAATGGAACAAATATTATCACAGATATATTCATACTAAATAGTAGGAATTTAATGAATGAATAGATCTTCTAACTACCAAACTTACTGATAGTTTTTTGTGTTATAGAACTCATGTTCGATAATTATCTTGGCAAGATCAGGTCTATAGAACAATTCGTTGTAATCTGTTAAAATGTTTCTATCTTTCATTTTTTTGAACATACATTGATCTTTTTCGTACGCTTCAAGGAGAAATTCACCACGATACGTTCCTTCAAGCATTCTATAAATCAAATTTTTCTCTAAAATAATCTCATTTGATACTAAAATAAAAAAAAACTGTTAGAATTTCAGAAAGGTAAATTATCGAATGAAGAATTGAAAGTACAAACCTAAAGGACATTCCGGTGTGTGATTTGGTACATCAATAATAATGAGCTCTGAGTTATTGTTAGTAATATTAAGGCTCTCTTTGTCGTTTGATAACCGCAAAATTTTAGGAGGAGGGCCTTCAGTTTCAGGAACTGCATTTACTGTGAGAGGGATGTGAGACACAACGGGCAGTGTAGCTTGAATTTGTCCCGATTGAATTTGAAGCAATTGTCTCAAAAGCGAATCTTTTAAGTCAGGTGGCAAATTTTTCACTAAACAGCCATTAGAATCAGGATCAGAAAAGTTTGGGGTTGGCTGTGGAAACATTTTTTCGATTTCTAAGCACAAAAAAAAATTTAAAAAAACATTACCTCAAATCCCAAATCTAAACTTTCCCGTTTCAACATGCAGTTAGTTAAAACTTATTATATGAAAAAATATACATTTATACGTACAGTATTGCTCCTTAATCACGCTGTTCCAATGTCTCATGCGAAACTTATCAGGTGATATCTACTTCAAACTATTCTGAACGTTATAGTATTCAAAGCGCAATATCATCGTAAACAGACACAGTCACAGATGCGCGCGCACGCAACGACAACGACTGCTGCCGGCTGCGCGTTCTTATAAGCGTTATAACGCACAGCTCTGGGGTCCGGCACCACCAGAACATTGCGCGTTTGCGACGCTCAGCTGTGGTGGCGCCACACGAGCAGGGCTGGAGGTTTGACGCTGTTTTGAAAATGTGGAGGTCTGGAGCCCCCAAGAGTTTCTCAGTGTATATGAAGGTGTGAATAACGTTCTTCATGGAGTTTGGACAGAATTGATCGTTGATTTCAGAGAATATTAAAAGACGCTGAGTTTCGTGAAGGATGGAATGATCCATTATGAGCATAGTCATAGTTCCACAAGTAAGGGAAGGAATCATTTATAAACAGTATCGAATGGTCGCAAAGAAACGCTAGAACCTTTGTTCCAAATTACTTTTGTTAAAAAAGCTTCCATCCATTTTTGTCAAGAATTACTATGGAGGAGATTTTTGAATTTCATTTCTCATCAATTTTTTCATTGAAATATTACATAAGTTGTAATTTGAAATCATTTGGAAAAAAAATAATGATGGGATTCGGAATCCAACTAGGATCGACTCCTTGTCAGTCAACAACCTAAGCCACGGTGATACTGAAATATGGATGAAAAATTCCTCCATATTTCATATTCAGCCTCAGTAGTATGCGTCACCTTGTACCGGACGCATACTGTGTAGCCCTCCACAGCACGAATCGACGCTAATTAAGTTTCCCTTTTGTTCAACTGAACATACATGTATGTGTATCTCCTTTGTACCTCTCACATATACAGATGTATATTAGCACTATATATCCACAGGTACACCGGATTTCTGGTAAACTGGGTCTGTCTGCCGGTGATCACCAGTCCGCGTGCGGTTGTAGAACTTCATTGAATTTGTTCCGTCAAATGTCTAATCAACTCAACGTCATCAGCATTCAGTACCCATTAACCACAATTATTAAAAAAAATTATTGCATATGGAAACTCTCCGAATTTTATTCAATTAAATCCACATTCGATCTTGATTTTGTATATTTTTGTTGAATGGAAGATTGATCTTTCCATCTGAATTTGGCGTTATCTCAAGATTGGTGGCTACGAATATATTATAATTCTAGTTTTTATGCAGATGCAGATATCTTAGGCTATGGTTTTTGGAAAGGAATGGGATTTTTAAAATAAACTTTTAACTCACAAAACTTGGAAAAGCAGAGAGAAACCAATGTATCTGCAACTTACCTAGAACAGAGAAAAATTCAAAAATAATTTTATGAGTGTGTGCGAGTGTATTAAAGAGAAAAATTTAGAAATTGTTCATGGAATGTTTATCATGGTATAAAATATTGATATTGATATCATTAGAAGTAAGGAAGTACAGTTAAAAAATCTCCGAACTCACCGCAACAAGCTTCATGAAAGCTGCGTGAATTGGAAATGACGTCACTTCAATGATCCCAAGTGATGGGGATTCGAGAGAGGGAAAGGCTGAAGTAAAAATTTTTACGAACCAATTTCAGGTAGATTTTAGTAGACATCTATGCATATCTGCAATCTAGCAGACGATAGTTATTTTTTGTTTCTCAGAAATTTTCCATGGAAAATTTCTCTAAGATCATGTATATTACGTCCGAGTATTTCGAGACCTAGTCCGCGCAGTCCTTAACTGAACGTATTAGTCTATTCACTCCAGACGTACTGCCTCAGCCCAAACGTAGACCCTCCAGAAGTGGGGTTTTCGAAAGTGACGAATTTTGAATGATGAAAATACCTGACTCACTCATGTTGGTTTCGCTAAAGCTATTCCCAACACTAATTATACTACCATGATTATCGTCGAGGGTATCTGGTCGCCACGTGCTGGATCTCGAGTTAAGTTGCGGGCGCTCCTGTTCAGGCTGCTGTTCGGTGTCGCGAATCAGACGAGAATGGCATTTCCTCTCAGCGGTGAACGCCGCTCTCCTCGCATTTCCGAACATGGCCTGTGCAGTAGGCGCCCGGACAGCACGTAACGTTTTAAAAACGTTTTAAAAACATTCTTTCACGAACGTTTAAACGTTTTTCAAAAAGGTGTGAAAAACGTTTTTAAAACGTTTTTTAAAACGTGCGTTTTGTCCGCACAACGCCGACAGAAAATTGCTTGAACATGTGAGGAAAAACGTTTGTAGAACGTTTTTTAAACGTATCAAAAATGTTTTGATAACGTTTTGAAAGCGTTTCTTGAACGTTTTTATAAACGTTTCGAAAACGTTTTAAAAACGCTGTGACCTGGTGCCCGTTCGCACCAGGTTGCACGATGACACGCGCGCACAGGGGTTGGCTCTAACCGCCGGACACTCCGTATTTATATACGGGCGCCAGGAGTGCCACGGCTAGCTCGCTCGAGAGCACGGGGCTTCTCGCGTGGGGGATGGCCGCGCGCGGAGACTCGAACGGAGTCTACTCCGCGCGCTTCGCACTGGCCGTGACGCTGGGGGTGCGAGGGGGGAAAGGCCCGGGCCAGGGCCGGAGCCCGTCGTTCCTGGGGGTGCGTTGGCGCGCTTGCCAACGCACACGTTCGTATGGGAGGGGGGGGGACACCGGGGCTGCGACGCGCACACCCAAACCTGGCTCAGCCGCTCGTTCTCTCTCTCTCGCTCTCTCGCTCGTAGCTGCTCGGCTCGTGGCTGTTGCTCGGGTCGTTGGTGGCTGCGTCGTCGTCGGTCTCGGCGTCCGGGTCTCGCACACGCACACAATCTCGTACTCGGGGCACTCGGGATATCTCGCGTCGCGTCGCGTGTTGCTGCTTGCGGGCACCGGACGAGAATGGCCGTCCGCCTCGTGCTCGCTCGCGGCCTCGCGCCGCCGGAACTCTCGCGCGCCGCGGCTCACGTACGCGCTGGAGAGTGCTGCCCTCCCGAGCCGGCGGCTGCCATACCGGCCGGATCGGCGAGGAGCAGCCTCTCCGTCTACAGTGACGTGTTTCCCCGTCACAACGCTTTCAAACTTATTTCAAGCGAAGAATCAAGACTTGGTGCAAACGTTTTCCGAACGTTATTAAAACGTTTTCCCAAAATTTTAATAACGTTTTCACTCTTTACGAATTAAGCAAACTTGAAACATTTTATAAATACGTACAAAACTTTTTTATGAAATGAATAGTCAGTTACTTTTTTTACGTGTCATACAATATATATTGAAGGCTTTAACAGTTATATTATACTAGCATCCCCCGTCGCGGCTTCGCCCGCTCTCTGAATTAATAGAATCTGAATGATAATTATTGACTGTGCATAGGAATAACAACTGATTGCCTTAAACTTATAGGCCAGACCGCGCTATTTCAGTCGCGTGAACGGCTAAAACAGCGTCTTTTTCTTCTGAAGTACATTACTGATATATTATTGTGGTGCAGCAACATTGTTGTAATACTGTGCAACAATAAACTGTGAGTATAAGGCATAAAGTCTACAATAGTTCATGCAAAATACTATTGAAATATGACAGATATCTTTCTGCAATATCAGAGCAACATATTATCTTCTGCATTATAACCTCAAGAGGTTCAAAATGCTTAAATAAAAAAAAAACATATTATCTTCCTTATTGGACTGAAATGTCGATAATACCTCGATATTATAGCTCTATTAGAACCCCAAAGCTATCCTTACGTACCATGATCCATATGAAGTCAAATCACTGCCGATCACTAGGACCAATTTACCCTCTGTATGGGAAATTTCTCGTACGAAATCATTTCACGCGACTCTACCGATAAAATATCAAACTTCCAGCCTGATCAGAGGCTCATTACCATATCGAATTCATATTCTGATCATATATTCCTTTTTCGATGGTTTGTAAATTCATGAAAATAATAAATTCAATATTAACGAGATTCCAGAGTGAGAAATCGATTTTCAAAGAATATTTATTTCTTGTTTCAGGTGAGTAGAATATTTATTTCAAGATATATTTCTACAAAATCGTAAGTTAGACGACAAATATTATCATATCCCTTATGAGCCAACATAGTTTCTTTGCCGTAATTGAACCATCGATTTAGTGTTTTAAATCACCATAGACCGCTCTATCACTGTTGCTTCACGCATACGCATCCGCTCCTTATACACGTGGGGAACTTGTTGTCCCCCACATAACTAACGTCATTTTTGTCTTCTATTAACCCGTTTCGGCCCAGGATGCCACTAGCTGTACACCGCTCTTTAGAGGATCATAACTAATGCTATTAAACACAACAAAAAAATTTAAAAAGAAAATATTCTTATAGTTCTAGAAATTCTCTTTCTGACGGCAATTTTTGAATTTTTTCAAAAATTTATTAATCTCGAGAGAATGCAGTTTTAATATAAAAAAGAATAAAGAATTTTTTTATACTTTTGTTAAAGAACCATAAACTTCTTTAACAAGTGGAACAAATGTTCGAACTTCAAGAATATATAATTTGGAGAACGATTTTTCACCTTAGTGAATTCAAAATGGCGCCTGGAGTGCAAAATTTTTTCAACGACTTTCAAGAATTTTTCATTAAAAATGATGCATTTTGAGAAAAAAGTGCCAGACATAGAAAGTGCTTAGAATCATTCAGAAATACATCTAAATTTCGCAAAATTGAAAAATAGCTTAAAAAATTCAGATATATTCTTTGACTAATTCCGAAAATTTTTTATTCTTCGCAGTTGTAATGGCCCGACCGTTATTTAAAGAGGCGGATGGCCGAAATACCCCTATGTTGGTGGAATGTTTGTTATACGAAGGTGTCGCGATCCGTATTTCGTGTGTAAGACCGCTCGGTCACTTACATCTTCCTAATCAGTCCGGCGCTTGGTTGTCCTTGGCTGAGGCTTGACAGCGTGGCAGCCGAGTAGTCCGTGGCGCGCTGGGCCGTATATTCGTGTTGGCTCCGTATGAAAGTGTGATGTGGGGGAGGGTGTTGCAAATAAACACCTTTACGTGCACTAGCACTAAACCTTTATTACGATACCAAATTCTATACTCTACACTCGATCCCGCGTGTTTGGATCTTTATTCCTACTTCTGTTCTTCGCAAATAGATGTAAGTATGCTACGCGTTCGCGGGGGAGCTGCGCCGATCGCGTGCTCCATGTCCAGCCACCCGTGTGGCATCCGTGATTATCACGGATCAACTTCGTCGTGTCCGCCGCCGCCGCTTCTTTTATCAGCGTCGTGACGTCACATCAAGATGCGCTCGCAGGGCGCGAAACGGTTGGGAAGTGCAGTTGCACTTCACGAGAATTACCTCTCCCTCATGGAGTGATAACAAGCGCGCGTGGCTCAGCGTCTTTCCTCCGTTCGCACGCGCGAATACTTATGACTACGAAGCGCTTTCGTTTCGTTACAAATCTATTTATGCGCTGCAATGCGCATCGGGTTTACTTATACATATCATTCAATTACTTCACATCGCACTTATTAACCTGGCGAAACGTTATCGATAGGAAATTGCATTCACTCACGGCACGTGGGCCTGTCTCCGATAAAAATATAAACATAGATGCATTCTGATCTGGCCAGATCAATTACTTACTTCCTAGCGAACAATTCTAGTTGCATTGCATGCGGGGTTTCATACATTCGTCTATACATTCATTCGTTCGTTCTCGCTCGAGTGCCCGCTGGCTACTCGTCAACTTATACGTGCTGATAAGAAGATCTCTTATGGCCGTTTCTAACTAATTTGAAGCTGCGCAGTTGCCGTGTGCAACTCGCACTTATAAAATAATATTCTCGCACGAGCGCCCGCTGGCCACTTGTGGCTTCGCACAGGCTGATAAGAGAATATCTTATAGCCGACATCCATACGTTTCAATGTTGGACAGCTGCACAAAAATGCAAGCTGTCCTCATGATTCCCGTGCAACTTGCCATGGATACATCTCAATCAGCGCATTCTTACACTCACACATGTATACTTAATCCTAATGTCGCTTCTCGGCGCAACTCGGGTAGCATGTGGGAAAATGCGCATCGCGAATGTGCGATGCGACTCGTGCCATTCTGAAATTTCAAAAGTGGGCGGAGCAAGACTGGGCCATAACACAGTATTTTATTTAAACATACCATTTTTTAATAAAAAATTGTTTGATTCTGATACTACTTTGATCTTTGGAAAATTTTTTTGTACATAATGTATTTATAGAAAAAATAGTAAATTATAAAAAAATTTCTGAATTAGTCAGAGAATACATCAGATTTTTTTTCAGAATTTTTAAGCAATTTTTTGATTTTGCAAAAATGGACTATCTGCAAAAAAAAATATTGTAGTGTGCATCCTCCATAATTCAAATGTTGTAAATGGTCGATCTTTGAGGGCCAATTCGGAGTGAAGAGGAAAAGGAAAATCACAAAATCCACCACATATTTTGTCGATGCGACGTTTCGCCAGCTAGGTTCACAGGCCTCATCAGGCTAAAAATTTATTACACAAAAAAAGAGAAACACGTAATAATTTCTCTTTTTTTGTGTAATAAATTTTTAGCCTGATGAGGCCTGTGAACCTAGCTGGCGAAACGTCGCATCGACAAAATATGTGGTGGATTTTGTGATTTTCCTTTTCCACTTCACTCCGGATTGGCCCTCAAAGAGCGACCATTTACAATATTTCAAAAAAAAAATCCTCAAAACATATTGAAAAAATTCAGATGTAGTTTTTGAGTGATTCTAAGCACTTTTTATACCTAACATTTTTCTTGAAAGCGCATCATATTTTAATAAAAATTTCTTGAATTTTATCGCAAAAATTTTTTACGCCACGCCCCATTCTTAAATCACTAAGGTGAAAAATCGATTTCCAAATCATATATTCTCAAGGTTCAAACATTCATTCCACCGATTAGTGGGGTCCAGGTTCATTGCAGACATAAAAGCCCTTCAAAATTCGATTTAAAAAAAAAAGTATAAAAAAATCATGCTTTTTTGTATTTCAAAACTGTATTACCTCGGAATTAATGAATTTTTGGAAAAAATTTAGAAGTCACTATCGGAAACGACATATGCTAAGCTATAAGAATATGTGCTTTTCAAAATCTTCTGAGCCGAAACGGGTTAAGGTGACTTCAGAAGATTGTTATAAAATTATAGAATTAATTGAAACTTTCACAGAATGTACCTGACTCAACTAAATTCCAATTGCACTGAAGAAAACAGGGGTCCCCGACTTCATTTCCATAAGGCATGGATGTATACTCGAGATACATGGATGCATGAGTGTATACTTATGTTGGTATCCATCTATATATGTGTGAGGTATAAAAGAGATATACAAACATAGAATGTTTGGTTGAACATAAGGGAAACTTTAGTGGCGTCAGTTAGTAGGGAGCTACACGAGTATGCGTATGCTCCATACGCGCGTCGATGACGCGTGGAAAGAGGCGAGCGGGGAGCGTCAGGTAGGAGCGCCTCTGATGCTGATCGAGTGAAACTCGACCTACAATAACAAAAAAGACATTTATCACATTTATAACTAGATCATAATATGCTCGCGAAAATCGAAGGTTCCCGAAGAAATAACATCATAAAACCCAGAAAAGCTGATTTTGATGAATTTGACAAATGTTTATGTGCACATCTTGCTTTAATTACAGTATATTTTTCGTTATCGAGCATCCCTAAGTAATCTATGATGAGATTTAACTACTCCAAAACAATAGAATTGGAATAAACTTTGAGAAATTATTCAGGGCTCCAGTAGCATAGACGTATAGATAGAGGAGCTGAGCCACCCGTAAACACCTTTGAAAATTTGCCTCCTCCCCCTTTCCAACCTGGCACGAAATGCATGGCGGAGCCGGAGAAATCTGTGAGGGTATTTTTGTTTGTTCAACACACAGAACACACTGTGTTGATGCGCGAACGCATGCATTTACCGGGATCCAAAAATGCGGACATGGTCTCGCACAGGCTCTCCTATGGTTCGCCCCTTTTTCTGTATACTACCTCTATGCCCAGTAGGCATATATGTAGTGTAGATGACATAGATGTCTCAGTCTGTCTACCTGACGGACTTAGTATATAGGGACGGTACGTTGCCTACCTCCACTGTGAAGAGAGAGTGGCTGCCTACACTTCTGAAAATGGAGGGGATTTGCGCCAAAAACGCAGACATTTACACTTTCTCTCTCGTCGGTGTAGCTGTACACCATTAAACAGATGCCGTGTCTGTGTAGCCGCAAAGGCCTCGTGCTGCTAGAACTGAAGTGGATAGAAGCCTTTACAAATTCCCGAATGAGCGCGGGCCTGCGGGTCAATGTATCGAGACTACTACTTACTCCAAGATTATTCCATTTTTATTGTCATACTCGAGAAAATCCTAAAGTTTCTCTTTGAATATTTTTTTCATTTATTAGTATATTGTAATGGCCCGACCGTTATTTAGAGGGGCGGTTGGGCGAAATACCCCTATATTGGTTGGAATGTTTGTTATTGGAAGGTGTCGCGATCCGTTATCCGTGTGTAAGACCGCTCGGTCACTTACATACTCCCTAATCCGTCCGGCGCCTGGTTGTCCTTGGCTGGAGCTTGGCAGCGTGGCAGCCGAGTAGTCCGTGGCGCGCTGGGCCGTATACTCGTGTTGGTTCCGGATGCATGTGTAGTGTGGGGGGGGGATGTTGTTAATAAACACACTTCAAGTGCACTAGCACTAAACTTTATTATGTTGCCTAAATCCTATATTTAACACTCGATCCCGCGTGGTTGGATCGTTCTTTATAATTCTGTTCTTCCGAAATAGATGTAAGTATGCTACGCGTTCGCGGGGGAGCTGCGCCGCTCGCGTGCTCCATGTCCGGCCACCCGTGTGGCATCCGTGATTAGCACAGATCAACTCCGTCGTGTCCGCCGCGGCCGCTTCTTTTATAAGCGTCGTGACGTCACGTCAAGATGCGCTCGCAGGGCGCGAAGCGCGGGCGCGAAGCGCGGGCGCGAAGCGGTTGGGAAGCGCAGTTGCACTTCGCGAGAATTACCTCTCCCTCATGGAGTGATAACAAGCGCGCGTGGCTCAGCGTCTTTCCTCCGTTCGCACGCGCGAACACTTATGACTACGAAGCGCGCTCGCTTCGTTACAAATCTATGTATGCGCTGCAAGGCGCAACGGTTTACTCATACATGTCATTCAACTATTTCACATAGCACTTATTAATCCTGGCAAAACGCTATTGATAAGATACTCCATTCGCTCATGGCACCTCGGCCTGTCTCCGATAAAATTATTCAAACATAGATGAATTCTGATCTGGCCAGATCAATTGCTTATTTCCTATAGCGAACAATTCTAGTTGCATTACAAGCAGGGTTTCATATATTCGTCTATACATTCATTCGTCGTTCTCGCTCGAGTGCCCGCTGGCTACTCGTCAACTTATACGTGCCGATAAGAAGATCTCCTATGGCCGTTCCTAACTAATTTGAAGCTGCGCAGTTGCCGTGTGCAACTCGCACTTACAAAATAACATTCCCGCACGAGCGCCCGCTGGCTGCTCGTGGCTTCGCACAGGCTGATAAGAGAATATCTTATGGCCGACATCCATCCGTTTCAATGTTGGGCAGCTGCACAAAAATGCAAGCTGTCTTCATGATTCCCATGCACTACGTGCAACTCGCCATCCGTCGCATGGATGCGTCTCAATCAGCGCATTCTTACACTCACACATGTATGCTTAATCCTAATGTCGCTTCTCGGCGCAACTCGGATAGCATGTGGGAAAATGCGCATCGCGAATGTGCGATGCGACTCGTGTCAATATAAAATTTCAAAAATGGGCGGGGCAAGGCTGGGCCATAACAATATATATATATTAGATTAACAACATTTTAACCTTTAGCCAGCAATGAATTATTCGTATGAAACTGTAAAAAACGAATATTATTCATCACATTCGAATTTTTTTCCCAATTATATGATTATATGAAATTATTTATCGATGAACTAATTTTGTTTTCCAGAATAAGAAATAATATCAGATGATCTCAAAACCTACTGCGGGTTGGATTCTTCTGCCCATTTCTAGTCCAAGAAAACTAATGATAAATTTCTCTCTATGCGAAATACCGTAAACTATAGAAAATTCCTGAAGCCTATAATATGTTACGTGGCCAGCCACGTATCAAATATTAAAAATCTTTATCAAAACAGATTTATATGAGCATGGCTGAAGATGAACTCAAACATATCATTTCAATTAGTTTTAAAGATTCACTGGACTATTTCTGTTTGATGGTCTTTCATAAATAATATGCCAGGTAACAATATAAGTATTTTTTTCCACTGTGCAAGGCTCAACAGCATATGCAAAAATATATCTCTCCATTTTCACATAAAACTCAGGCTTGTTCGAGTGACCCATACCAATCAGGTACGACTTGCATTCATTTCGAATGCAATATATATATCCATCATCTCATGCAGATATTACCTGCAATGGTCTCTGAAGCAAAACAATGGATCTACATTATGTACTCCAATAATAAGGATTATAGACATGGATCACGGGTGCGGGAAAATCAGCGCCAGTACGTGTGGAGTTTATATAGTTTGTCTTCAGATTTACGAATGTTCATGTTCTTGAAAATGTTCACGTTGCCTCTCTCAGGCAGAGGGGACGAGCAAAGTGTGGATGGGGAAAAATGTAACTGACACGCGATTTTCCGCACGTTCCCTGTTAACTAATAAATTTGAAAATGATAAATTTCTAACAGACTGAAAAATGTTAAAATTTTCAGCTTCACGTACTTTCTTTACCTCTGATCTGCGAGGTGTCGAGTACAGACCGTTTCTTAGTGCAAATCGTTTTTTTCACAACCAAGTTTAGATCGGAGCTATTTGATTTGACTTCGATGCTAGTCTATTATATTCATTATATAGTCAAAAAGCATTTATCATCTAATTATTCAATTTATTTTGTATCCTGTAATTTATATTCGTGATTCAGAACCCATTGATGACAATCGTTTTTTTTGAAGAAATTTAATTTCAATTTGATGAAATTGAAGAAATAGAGATATATTAATATTCTAATTGATATACAAAATATCGTTGAACAGCGAATTTCTCGTTTCCAAATTTTTAACAATTGCAATTTCTACATTCTCCAAGATCATTGCTCATTGTGAGAATTTGATGATTTAAAATAAAACTAAGAAAAGAATCTCACTGTAGAACTTGGAAGTAGATGAACCTGACACTATAAGCTTCGATTCATGTAAATGCGCTCATTCAAATGGTAGACACGTTCAATCACAAATGATAAAATCTGGGGGTAAAATATCTCGCGTGTCATCATTGGGTTGAGAATAATATTTATCGTGGAATAATTTGAATCTTTAATTTTGTGCAATATGCCAATATGTGCATAGCACTTTTCTCTATCCATGCACCTTTTTTGTTTAATGTTACTGACATTTATGATAAACATATTCGATATAAAAGCACGCATCAGTAAATTAGTAGAAAATTCCGATCCAAAATATCCGATATTTATGATTAACATATTCGATGTACGGCAGACATAAGAATTGTACAGAATAAACAAGTACTGCCGTTTTTTAACCCTCGAAAAGAAACTGATTCTACGTATAATGAACGAAAAAGAAAAATTGTTAAGGTAGCTCCTCCACTTCAGTATCGCTGTGTTGGTGGCTCTTGCCGCGAAGGCACACGGACACGCGCAGCGTTGTAAATGCCTGCGTTTTTGGCGTAAACACGAGGAAATGTGGTGGGGGCTCCTTCCCGTCTCAGCGGCTACCCCGCAAGCGTTACGGTCCATCCTATATACTACACCCGTGGTCTACCTCTATCTCTATTCCACTGACGTATACCTATGTTTTCGTAGCACCCAGTTGGCCTCTCAATTGCACAAAATTTAAGCAAGCGCAATCAAAATCTATCAACATTTGCATCTCACTTCCTAATGAGCAATCGAATCGTGTATCCAAAAATAAATCCTAGTAATATTGAGTGCTCACTTATAGAAGAGCAGGGCAGAGTGGCGCAATCTGAAAGAAAAATTGAGCCATAGTACGGAAGCCCGGTGGGGACATCGGCGGGCAGACATACTATGTCTGTCTGCCGAGCCTCCGCTAGTCCACCTCCGATTATCGATCTTCAACGATGTACAGATAACACATGTCTATTTGACATGAAATCGTATGCGCATTATGCACCCATTAACCAAAATTGAAGAAAAAGATTATTATTAGGAAAATAATGCAACTAAAAGTTTCGACAATAGGGCCTGCAGCCCTGCAATGGAGTGTCCGGACGCATGCAGCAGGCGCGGAATTCAAAATTGAAGTACGGATAATACTCTGATTAAGCGAAAATTTTGGTGATTGGTTCATTGTTTTATTTGGGTTATTTTTTTAATATTCTAAAATGCGATCTACTTATAGTTTTTTTTCTAATTTTGGTGTTCATCGCATTTATATGGCCGATTTCGTTTTATTCTCGAAATATAACCCCCTATCAATCCCAAAAGCTCAAGTACCGACAGAATTCCAGATGGATCACGATTGCATAGTTGATATCGTTTTAGGTTAGAAAAAATAACCCCCTACCAATCCTAAAATCACAAGTACCGACCGAATTTTGGAAGGATCTCATTTTCATGGCCAAAAGAATGAGATTCACTTCAAATTCTTTTGTACTTACGGTTTTGGGGTCGGTAGGGATTATATTTTTAAGATGTAACGAAATCGGCCATGAAAACGCGATGCACTTTGAATCCATACTTTGATTTTGAACTTCGCGCCCACTACTATGGCACTAGCCACGCATGCGCACGAACACTCTATTGCAGGCTCTATTGTCGAAACATTTTAATTGTATTGTTTTTCTAATAATAATCTTCTTCTTTAATTTTGGTTAATAGGTGCATAATGCGCTCACGATTTCATGTGAATTAGACATATGATGAGACAACTTCAGTAAAGATCTACAACCGCAACCAGACTGGCGGAGGCTCGGCAGACAGACATAGTATGTCTGCCCGCCGATGTCCCCACCGGGCTTCCGTACCATAGTGCCTACGTGGATATTTTGGTGTTAGTATATCCATCTACAATATATGTGCAAGGTATAAGGAGATTACACGAACACATGATTTTCTGTTGAACATAAGAAAAACTTCATTAGCGTCGGTAGCGGGTAGGTGCCGTGGAAGGCTACACGAGTATGCGCACTCTGTACGATGGCCAGGGGACGCATACGACTGCGGGAAGCTCGTCCATGACGCGGGGAGGGAAGCGAGCGGGGTATCAATGAGAGCGCCCCTAGTGCGGATCGAGTGAGGCTCGACCCTACACCTATAAAGTATAAGCCTAGAGATTTTAGATAATACCTACGTACGGGTACATCTCCTTGTGAGGAAAACCAAATACCAAATCCAACCTTGGAAGGAAAAAAAATAAGACTAGAGATTTAAACACTACTTAGAAGAGCAGCAAATCCTCCTTTCTAATTGATGTAGCTAAGGATGTACACGTCAACTACGAGCATGACTGATCTGAAGACAATTTTAGATGAAATCGACGAGACAAAATTCGAGGTAAGTTGACACGTATCTTCTTCATAGTATTGAGTTCGCTGTGGGCTCATTTGGAATTAATCTGAGCTACAATATTGGAGGACTCAACTAATAGCTTTGATTCTGAATTTTAAGATAATTTTTACTTCCCAGAATTTTAACTGAATTCTACATTTTTCTCTCAACTTGAAACCAGTTTTTTGTGTGAATAAATAATCATTTTACGGGCTAAGAATTTCAAAGAGTATTAACTAACAAAAGAATTTTGACATGAGAATAATATATATAAAAGTATTCCTTTATAAAACTAATCTCTACTCATCAGAAATTGTACCGTTCTCCTGAAAAATTTGAATGATACTTTCAAATCTGACATACATGTTCACAGGATCACTAGTATGTTTGATGAATCAGTCGACTCAATGACAATTTGGAATGATATTGTAATGTGCACCTTCCATAATTCCAATATGTGTAAATAGTCGATCTTTGAGGGCCAATCCAGAGTGAAGTGGAAAAGGAAAATCACAAAATCCACCACATTTTTAATTTATGTGACGTTTTGTATCATAATTTAATCATATATTAAAAATGTGGTGGATTTTGTGATTCTCCTTCTCCACTTCACTCTGGATTGGCCCTCAAAGATCGACCATTTACACATATTACAATTTGGAATGATTTCAAAGTTGTATATATTTTGACGAAAGAATAATAAATCAATATATACCTTCATAGAACTATTCTACTATTCTAACTATTCTACTCGTCAGAAATTTGTACCTTCTTGCAGATAGGTTTCATACTCTGAAATCTTAAATGTAAATCTTAATTGTTAGAATCTTGATTTTTACATTTTTTCATGTAAAAATACTCATATACTATAATACTATGGCGGATATTTTCAGAGATGAACTTATTTATGTACTGAAAATCATTATCACTGCAACTTCAATAGAAGTAATAGCAATGTACGAATACGTAGCATGTATGTCAAAGTTGATTCCACTGATCCGCTACACAGAGTTTTTACAGAAATACCCTTTTATGGAAAAGGAATGAATGATTATGTATCAAAAACATTGGGTTATGTTACAAGATTATTCCAAAACACATATCAATATAAGTATCATGAGAATTAATGAAAATTCTCTAAGAATGGGTGTCCACATATGTTACTTATATGTATGCATGTTACTCTGGTATTCTCTTCACATTTCTAATTCACTGTATTGGTTGGCTGAAATTCCCACTCAATTTGATCCCATACTCGAGTCTCACACTTGTCGTCAACTCAGAAATGATGTCAACTCAGAATTTTATCAGATATTTCTTACTCACCAATAGATCCATTACAGATATGAGTTACCGATCTTGACCAAACTTTTTTTATGTTGGTTTGAGTCAAGAATAGGTGATATCCAGAGCCCAGGGTATAATAATCCAATACTCCCAAGATATTAATTATCATATCTTGGTTGGAGCCGTAGTTCTTGCCTTGAATCAGAATCTTCCTCATGGGGTGTATTTTCAAAAAAATCAATATAATCAATGGCATCAAGTATTACCCTAGCGTAGCCATTTCATGAGCCCACTTTCTAAAAGAGTCATCATTTTTTTGCCACAAAATTGATTTTTTTGCTCTGTGCAGTTCCGAGAAACTATGGCTACGTTAGCGTAATATTACGTAGCCACATGCCATAATTCGGTAAATAGTGCGTCGATCGAAGAAAAATATTATTTTCTGCTATTCATTTGCTGGAATATAGGCTAGTCAGATCTCTTCATACCCTACCTTCACAGGGGTTGTACTACTATGGGGATACCAAACACCAAAAACGTAAGAAAAGCGAAGTCGAGAATTATACACTCGTAAGTGATGTCGCGAACAGTCGCGAATGGTACAGAATGGTAAAGGACGATGGACGATGGTGTGGCGACTGAGCCAAAACCGCTTAGAGTAGTCTAGTAAAGATCTCTCATATAATTAATAATAATTAATTATATAAGAGAAATTGATTAGAAAAATTAATTGATTAATTTATTTATTTATTAATTTTTTTTATTAGAAAAATTAGTAATAAATTTTGGAATACAGCTCAGATTCATACATAGACAAATTGTGGCATTGTAAATTATGTTACTTAGACGGTCGATGAGAAAAAATAGACTATACATGAAAATACATTTCTCTTTGATATAACTTGGAAACTGAGTTAATTAATCTGTAATGCTTTATTCTGTATCTGCTTTTGATGCTCCCTCATCTTCATTCGAAGGACTGCGCCATGTCAATCTCTCTTCATAAAATATTATCAAGATTTGTGAACATTTTTCATTCTCTGCTCAAGCAGTAGGTCTGCATAATCAGTTGCTTTCCATTCCATCAGGAACATGAGTTCACCGGTTGAATCTGTTGCACCAATAATGCGCTCTGGATCCAAACCTCTATCAAAACCTGAAATAATAAAATGATATTGTGATTGTTCTAAGAAGCGTCAGAATCTTTCATCAAATTCTTTAATACAGTCTCATACTGTTTAATGTATGGTTCAGATTAGAAATTTTTGTTCCTCTACAAATCTGTTGCTTTATAAAAAAATGTATTCTGGTATATCACAGATTGATGAACAATATTGTGAGTTTCTAGTAATACAGACAAAATACATCTTTTGATACATTCATAAACAATTTTCAATTCTCTGGGATGACAATATTGATGTGTTTTCAGAAGAAGAAGTGGCATCCGAATCTCATGAAAGTGGTTCCTCATTTGATTAGATGAATATAGTAAAACAAAAAATAATATTCTCTAAATCATCTAGGCAGAAGATATGAGGAAACTTACCTTCTGCCTTTTTCTCTTCCGTATAATTCTTTTCTGTAGGCATGAAACTAAAAAATGCTTTATTCAGTATCTGCTTTTGATGCTCCCTCTTCCTCATGCGAATGACTATGCCATGTCACAGTCTCTTCATGAAATCTTATCAAAATTTGTGGGCATTTTTCATTCGCTAATCAAGCAGTAGGTCTGCATAATCAGTTCCTTTCCATTCCATCAAGAACATGAGTTCACCGCTTGGAGAAATAAAAAATGCTCTATACGGTATCTGCTTTTGATGCTCCCTCTTCCTCATTCGAAGGACTGTGCCATGGCAATCTCTCTTCATAAAATCTTATCAAGATTTGTGAAAATTGTTCATTCGCTAATCGAGCAGTAGGTCTGCATCCATTTCATCAGGAACATGAGTTTACTGCTTGAATCTGTACTGTTTAATGTTTGGTTCAGATTAAAAATTGTTGTTCCTCTACAAATCTGTTGCTTTATAAAAAAAATATATATTTTGATATATCACCCCCGATAGCACGTAACGTTTTAAAAACGTTTTAAAAACGTTTTTTTCACGAACGTTAAAACGTTTTCCAAAAAGGTGTGAAAAATGTTTTTGAAACGTTTTTGAAACGTGCGTTTTGTCCGCACAACGCTGACAGAAAATTGCTTGAACACATTGAAAAAAACGTTTAACAAACGTTTTTTAAACCTTTGTACAATGTTTTAACAACGTTTTGGGAACGTTTTGAAAGCGTTTCTTAAACGTTTTTTAAAAGTTTCGAAAACGTTTAAAAAACGCTTTCATAATTATTTTAAGCGAATGAAGACTTGGGTACAAACGTTTCCCAAACGTTATTAAAACGTTTTCCGAAAGTTTCAATAACGTTTTCACGCTTTACAGATTTGATTGTTTGGAAACGTTTTGGAAACGTTTTATAAACCATTTGGAAGGATTTTTCAACGTATGAAACAAACGCAAACCATTTTATAAACGTTTACAAAACATTTTTCTGGAAAAAATCTTTATTAGAGAAGCTGTATGTAACTGCTACAAATATTATATTCATTTATTATTGTTAAGCTTTTATAAATAATCGACACATATTCTGTTTCTGTATTTGACAAAAATTAAAAAAGGCACGGTCAGTTGAAATATTATTAGAATTAGCCTTACGATTATTACAACATAATTATTACAATTATTACAAACTAATGGTGAGTTTATGTATAGATAGAATGATAGAGAGATAGAATGATAGATCACTAAAATTTATTTCTGTATCTATTTCTACTTTTTCCTTGACGTCTATCTGGTTAGAATCGAATTCGAAAGGAGCATGCTCATTAGATAAATTTGGACATGAATTTGTCCTGACTAATTTTAGAGGATGAGAATTATACTCCAAATCGTAGAGAATCGCATTGAACTTCATATTATTTTCTTCTCTCGAGTCTGAACTAACGTCTTTGAGGTCTTCTTTATTTCTCTTGGACAGTTCATTTAATTGATCCATAGATTTCACAATATCTTCGAAAAATTCTGATTTTTTTCTCTTGACCAATCTACGTTTATGTCTTTCAGAGTAACCAACTTGTTTTTTCGAACTCATCTGAAACAAATCAAGATAATTTATATTGAAATCAAATTTGTTTTTCAACTCCATGTATAGACATTCTTCCAATAATCTTAAGAATATTGCCATAGCTTCGAATATATTTAATCATTTATCTCTAGACCGTGTGCAAAGGAAAATAGTTTTCCCACCATACCTGATATTATTATCAATTCTCCCAATTTCGGTAACCCACAAAATCAATGAAGAACATGTGAAAAACAAAAGTTATCAAAATTTAATCTTTATGATTTTTAGAATAAATTGAAAATCATAGAGATTGTAATTAAATGTTGCCTTCATTCATGCCACATACAGCCTATAATATATAGTCAGAAGGTGCTTTCAGAAACTGATAAATTACCTTTATACAAAAATAAGCTAAGAGTACCGTATAGGAAAAGGGGCATTCATAAACAACTTTCCTAAATTTGGAAAACACTTTTCAGTGGTAATATTGTTGGCTCAAATTGCAACTCCAAATTATTTATTTATGGAATTAGCTAATATTATCCAATCTATACAAAAATATCATCACTGGATTCGCATTTTCACAACGAACAAACAGATATTAAGTTTAGCTAATCATAATAAGCTTCTTAGCTTTCAAAGTGGCTTTGAAATTGAAAATGTCAATGGTCGGTAACCTTACATACATAATATATGTTGTATGTGAGTCTCCAGGCTCCAGTACAGGCAAGTAAAAGTGGTTTAAGGTCATTCCTCGACTGGCAATCTCTATATATCTGAGTTCATTCTGAAAATGCGCATCCAGTGATAACATTTTTATATGAAATGTTTCATATTAGCTAATAATGATAACTTTAAGTGAAAGTTGCTCTGAGAAAAGCTGAGTGAAATCAAATTTTTCATGTGTTATACGTGAATGTTTACAATAGAATATTCGTTTAAATTCATCTACTTCATCATCCATTACATGGTAGCAGATGAAAATACAGAAAATACAATTATAATCAACACACAGCCTATATATAGTCAGAAGCTGGGCCTAGGCCTTGGATGCTTTCAAAAACTGATAAATTACCTTCATACAAAAATAAGCTAAGAGTACCGTATAGGAAAAGGTGATTTCATATACAACTTTCCTAAATTTGGAAAACACTTTTCAGTGGTAATATTAGAAATTCATTAAAAAAATGCACATACTTGCATTGCTAAGGTCCAAACAGTTATCAACTGGTTGGCTCAAATTGCAACTCCAAACTATTTGTTTATGAAATTAGGTAATATTATCCAATCCATACAAAAATATCATCACTGAATTCACAATTTCACAACGAACAAACAGATATGAAGTTTTGCTAATCATAATAAGATTCTAAGGTTTCAAAGTGGCTTTGAAAGTTAAAAAGTCAATGGTTGGTAACCTTCCATACATATATGTTGTACGTAAGCCTCCAGGCTCCAGTAAAGGCAAGTAAAAGTGGTTTAAAGTCATTTCTCGACTGGCAATCTCTATATATCTGAGTCTGTTCTGAAAATGCGCATCCAGTGATAACATTTTTATATGAATTGTTTCATATTAGCTAATTGTATAACTTCAAGTATCAGTGATAACTCTAAGTGAAAGATGCCCTGAAAAAAGCTGAGTGAAATCAATTTTTTACTGTGTTATACAAGAATGTTTACAATAGAATATTCATTTAAATTCATCTACTTCATCATCTATTACATGGTAGCGGATGAAAATACAGAAAATACAATTATAATCAACACACAGCCTATATATAGTCAGAAGCTGGGCCTAGGCCTTGGATGCTCTCAAAAACTGATAAATTACCTTCATACAAAAATAAGCTAAGAGTACCGTATAGGAAAAGGTGATTTCATATACAACTTTCCTAAATTTGGAAAACACTTTTCAGTGGTAATATTAGAAATTCATTAAAAAAATGCACATACTTGCATTGCTAAGGTCCAAACAGTTATCAACTGGTTGGCTCAAATTGCAACTCCAAACTATTTGTTTATGAAATTAGGTAATATTATCCAATCCATACAAAAATATCATCACTGAATTCGCAATTTCACAACGAACAAACAGATATGAAGTTTTGCTAATCATAATAAGATTCTAAGGTTTCAAAGTGGCTTTGAAAGTTAAAAAGTCAATGGTTGGTAACCTTCCATACATATATGTTGTACGTAAGCCTCCAGGCTCCAGTAAAGGCAAGTAAAAGTGGTTTAAAGTCATTTCTCGACTGGCAATCTCTATATATCTGAGTCTGTTCTGAAAATGCGCATCCAGTGATAACTTCAAGTATCAGTGATAACTTTGAGTAAAAGATGCCCTGAAAAAAGCTGAGTGAAATAAAATTTTTCATCTCCATTACATGGTAGTGGATGGAAATACAATTTTAATCAACATAAAATTTTTTTGCATACAGGAGTAGTAGTTGTATTGTATATTTCTATAGATTTTGTAGAATCCATAGAACAGTGACAACTGTCGTTCTCTTTTTTTTCATAATAATTCTTGAGCATAGAAAAAGATGTAGGATATTTAACAACGTTCATAGAAGTGCTTCTAATAAAATGAATTAGTGTATGCTCACTATTTCATTTTTTTTCACAACATAATTCCACTGGATAAGAGACCCATGAACTTTTGGAGGATTTGTTTTATTTAAGAAATAAATTCATTTTCAAGCAGACTTTCCGATAAAGAAAAAATACTAATATTATTCAATGTATGGTTATATATTCTTCTACATATTAGAATTTGGCTATAGTTGCAGAATTTATCTCTAAAATTGATTGATTGGAAATATCAATCAGGATAGGTTAGAATAATAATTAGAATTAGATGAATAACTCACGTTGTTTACTGCTGTAGTTAGGAATTCACCAATTTACATTGCCATCTGCTTTTCCGATTGAACAATAACCACAAGACTGATGTTAATCAATGTACTTCTGGAAACAGTAAATCCAATACTTATATGGTCATTCAAAATATAAACCGTCAAGACCGGGCGAACTTTGAAAATAACGACTTTTCATGCAACGAATATTTCGGTGGATCTAGGACAAAATGTAATAAGATTGGTTTGTTATTAATTTTCATGAATGACATATCTATTGATCCAAAACTGATTGTTGTATTTGATAAGAATTTGAATACCAAACGCGAATTAATCGTTCAATGCATGCAAGAGAGAAAGACAATCATTACTGTCTTTATCATATTCACAAACGTGAAGCTCACACACGACTGTTGCAAATGCGCCTTTATTCTTTGTGACAGATTCGTTGGCACGACTACTTCAGAGAATTGAAAACAAACAACTGGTCGTTTCGGTTGATCGTAGCTCGAGCTTTTTCGTTCGGTAGTTTGTTGATATATTTGTAGCGTATTTATTCGATCAGAAAAGTAAAAATGGATAAAGCCAATCGATGGCGTATAGTAGTTTTCAAAGGCGAAGAAAATTCGTGTTCATCAGTCTCTCCAGTTCCATGTAATTGGATAGTTGAAATAAAAGGTGTGTGTTTCGCTTACTGGCCAAAATACAAAAGTGACCATCAAATCAATGAGGCTATACGGAAAAAAGAAAAGCCTGATATCACGGAGTGGACTCTCCACGAAATCGAGAAAATATACGACAATGCTGGTAAGTAGAAATACCTGATATATTTTGTTTTTTGTGATTTGATGTACTTATTCGTGCTAAACTGAACTCAGCTCTGATAAACAGTTATATATAATACAGTGATAAAAAATGAAAAAAAATTTACCGACGTGGAAGTAAAATATTTTATTCTTACATGTAAGGTTAGATCTCAAATTTTTTTCCCTTTATGTTCAATTGAGTTCAGTGCTAAGCCTACAGTAGACAAAAATTCTCTACCATGTTTCTTATGGAACAGTGTTAGACTAAATTTTTATAATGATTGTCTTTCTCTCTTGCATGCATTGAACGATTAATTCGCGTTTGGTATTCAAATTCTTATCAAATACAACAATCAGTTTTGGATCAATAGATATGTCATTCATGAAAATTAATAACAAACCAATCTTATTACATTTTGTCCTAGATCCACCGAAATATTCGTTGCATGAAAAGTCGTTATTTTCAAAAGTTCGCCCGGTCTTGACGGTTTATATTTTGAATGACCATATAAGTATTGGATTTACTGTTTCCAGAAGTACATTGATTAACATCAGTCTTGTGGTTATTGTTCAATCGGAAAAGCAGATGGCAATGTAAATTGGTGAATTCCTAACTACAGCAGTAAACAACGTGAGTTATTCATCTAATTCTAATTATTATTCTAACCTATCCTGATTGATATTTCCAATCAATCAATTTTAGAGATAAATTCTGCAACTATAGCCAAATTCTAATATGTAGAAGAATATATAACCATACATTGAATAATATTAGTATTTTTTCTTTATCGGAAAGTCTGCTTGAAAATGAATTTATTTCTTAAATAAAACAAATCCTCCAAAAGTTCATGGGTCTCTTATCCAGTGGAATTATGTTGTGAAAAAAAATGAAATAGTGAGCATACACTAATTCATTTTATTAGAAGCACTTCTATGAACGTTGTTAAATATCCTACATCTTTTTCTATGCTCAAGAATTATTATGAAAAAAAAGAGAACGACAGTTGTCACTGTTCTATGGATTCTACAAAATCTATAGAAATATACAATACAACTACTACTCCTGTATGCAAAAAAATTTTATGTTGATTAAAATTGTATTTCCATCCACTACCATGTAATGGAGATGAAAAATTTTATTTCACTCAGCTTTTTTCAGGGCATCTTTTACTCAAAGTTATCACTGATACTTGAAGTTATCACTGGATGCGCATTTTCAGAACAGACTCAGATATATAGAGATTGCCAGTCGAGAAATGACTTTAAACCACTTTTACTTGCCTTTACTGGAGCCTGGAGGCTTACGTACAACATATATGTATGGAAGGTTACCAACCATTGACTTTTTAACTTTCAAAGCCACTTTGAAACCTTAGAATCTTATTATGATTAGCAAAACTTCATATCTGTTTGTTCGTTGTGAAATTGCGAATTCAGTGATGATATTTTTGTATGGATTGGATAATATTACCTAATTTCATAAACAAATAGTTTGGAGTTGCAATTTGAGCCAACCAGTTGATAACTGTTTGGACCTTAGCAATGCAAGTATGTGCATTTTTTTAATGAATTTCTAATATTACCACTGAAAAGTGTTTTCCAAATTTAGGAAAGTTGTATATGAAATCACCTTTTCCTATACGGTACTCTTAGCTTATTTTTGTATGAAGGTAA
>JAJGQD010000060.1:0-22500 GCA_020882685.1 Aphelinus atriplicis
GCCGCGTATAACACTTCCGACATAGGTCGGGACTTGGCACCGAGATTCGCCGAGTATAACACTTCCTCGCTCGAGTTGACTCGAGGAGCGGACTTTGCCGCGTATAACACTTCCATCCATTGTGTCGTTCAATTTTATGATGATTTGCCGCGTATAACACTTCCGACCGAGTTCGGGACTTGGCACCGAGATTTGCCGAGTATAACACTTCCTCGCTCGAGTAGGCTCGGGGAGCGGACTTGCCGCGTATAACACTTCCATCCATCGTATCGTTCAATGCTATGAAGATTTGCCGCGTATAACACTTCCGACCGAGGTCGGGACTTGTTGGCACCGAGATTCGCCGAGTATAACACTTCCTCGCTCGAGTTGACTCGAGGAGCGGATTTGCCGCGTATAACACTTCCATCCATCGTATCGTTCAATGCTATGAAGATTTGCCGCGTATAACACTTCCGACCGAGGTCGGGACTTGGCACCGAGATTCGCCGAGTATAACACTTCCTCGCTCGAGTTGACTCGAGGAGCGGATTTGCCGCGTATAACACTTCCATCCATCGTATCGTTCAATGCTATGAAGATTCGCCGCGTATAACACTTCCGACATAGGTCGGGACTTGGCACCGAAATTTGCCGAGTATAACACTTCGTCGTTCGAGTAGGCTCGAGGAGCGGATATGCCGCGTATAACACTCCATCCATTGTGTCGTTCAATTTTATGATGATTTGCCGCGTATAACACTTCCGACCGAGGTCGGGACTTGGCACCGAGATTCGCCGAGTATAACACTTCCTCGCTCGAGTTGACTCGAGGAGCGGATTTGCCGCGTATAACACTTCCATCCATCGTATCGTTCAATGCTATGAAGATTCGCCGCGTATAACACTTCCGACATAGGTCGGGACTTGGCACCGAAATTTGCCGAGTATAACACTTCCTCGTTCGAGTAGGCTCGAGGAGCGGACTTGACGCGTACAACACTTGCTCGCTCGAGTTGGCTCGAGGAATGGATTTGCCGCGTATAACACTTCCATGCATCGTATCGTTCAATGCTATGAATATTCGCCGCGTATAACACTTTCGACATAGGTCGGGACTTGGCACCGAGATTTGCCGAGTATAACACTTCCGACCGAGGTCGGGACTTGGCACCGAGATTCGCCGAGTATAACACTTCCTCGCTCGAGTTGACTCGAGGAGCGGATTTGCCACGTATAACACTTCCATCCATCGTATCGTTCAATGCTATGAATATTCGCCGCGTATAACACTTCCGACATAGGTCGGGACTTGGCACCGAGATTCGCCGAGTATAACACTTCCTCGCTCGAGTTGACTCGAGGAGCGGACTTGACGCGTACAACACTTGCTCGCTCGAGTTGGCTCGAGGAATGGATTTGCCGCGTATAACACTTCCATGCATCGTATCGTTCAATGCTATGAATATTCGCCGCGTATAACACTTTCGACATAGGTCGGGACTTGGCACCGAGATTTGCCGAGTATAACACTTCCGACCGAGGTCGGGACTTGGCACCGAGATTCGCCGAGTATAACACTTCCTCGCTCGAGTTGACTCGAGGAGCGGATTTGCCGCGTATAACACTTCCATCCATCGTATCGTTCAATGCTATGAATATTCGCCGCGTATAACACTTCCGACATAGGTCGGGACTTGGCACCGAGATTCGCCGAGTATAACACTTCCTCGCTCGAGTTGACTCGAGGAGCGGATTTGCCGCGTATAACACTTCCATCCATTGTGTCGTTCAATTTTATGATGATTTGCCGCGTATAACACTTCCGACATAGGTCGGGACTTGGCACCGAAATTTGCCGAGTATAACACTTCCTCGCTCGAGTAGGCTCGAGGAGCGGACTTTGCCGCGTATAACACTTCCATCCATCGTATCGTTCAATGCTATGAATATTCGCCGCGTATAACACTTCCGACATAGGTCGGGACTAGGCACCGAAATTTGCTGAGTATAACACTTCCTCGCTCGAGTTGACTCGAGGAGCGGATATGCCGCGTATAACACTCCATCCATTGTGTCGTTCAATTTTATGATGATTTGCCGCGTATAACACTTCCGACATAGGTCGGGACTTGGCACCGAGATTCGCCGAGTATAACACTTCCTCGCTCGAGTTGACTCGAGGAGCGGATTTGCCGCGTATAACACTTCCATCCATTGTGTCGTTCAATTTTATGATGATTTGCCGCGTATAACACTTCCGACATAGGTCGGGACTTGGCACCGAGATTTGCCGAGTATAACACTTTCTCGCTCGAGTAGGCTCGGGGAGCGGATTGGCCGCGTATAACACTTCCATCCATCGTATCGTTCAATGCTATGAAGATTCGCCGCGTATAACACTTCCGACATAGGTCGGGACTTGGCACCGAAATTTGCCGAGTATAACACTTCCTCGTTCGAGTAGGCTCGAGGAGCGGATATGCCGCGTATAACACTTCCATCCATTGTGTCGTTCAATTTTATGATGATTTGCCGCGTATAACACTTCCGACCGAGGTCGGGACTTGGCACCGAGATTCGCCGAGTATAACACTTCCTCGCTCGAGTAGGCTCGGGGAGCGGATTTGCCGCGTATAACACTTCCATCCATCGTATCGTTCAATGCTATGAAGATTCGCCGCGTATAACACTTCCGACCGAGGTCGGGACTTGGCACCGAGATTCGCCGAGTATAACACTTCCGACCGAGGTCGGGACTTGGCACCGAGATTCGCCGAGTATAACACTTCCTCGCTCGAGTTGACTCGAGGAGCGGATTTGCCGCGTATAACACTTCCATCCATTGTGTCGTTCAATTTTATGATGATTTGCCGCGTATAACACTTCCGACCGAGTTCGGGACTTGGCACCGAGATTTGCCGAGTATAACACTTCCTCGCTCGAGTAGGCTCGGGGAGCGGATTGGCCGCGTATAACACTTCCATCCATCGTATCGTTCAATGCTATGAAGATTCGCCGCGTATAACACTTCCGACATAGGTCGGTACTTGGCACCGAGATTTGCCGAGTATAACACTTCCTCGTTCGAGTAGGCTCGAGGAGCGGACTTGACGCGTACAACACTTGCTCGCTCGAGTTGGCTCGAGGAATGGATTTGCCGCGTATAACACTTCCATGCATCGTATCGTTCAATGCTATGAATATTCGCCGCGTATAACACTTTCGACATAGGTCGGGACTTGGCACCGAGATTTGCCGAGTATAACACTTCCATGCATCGTATCGTTCAATGCTATGAATATTCGCCGCGTATAACACTTTCGACATAGGTCGGGACTTGGCACCGAGATTTGCCGAGTATAACACTTCCGACCGAGGTCGGGACTTGGCACCGAGATTCGCCGAGTATAACACTTCCTCGCTCGAGTTGACTCGAGGAGCGGATTTGCCACGTATAACACTCCATCCATTGTGTCGTTCAATTTTATGATGATTTGCCGCGTATAACACTTCCGACCGAGGTCGGGACTTGGCACCGAGATTCGCCGAGTATAACACTTCCTCGCTCGAGTTGACTCGAGGAGCGGATTTGCCGCGTATAACACTTCCATCCATTGTGTCGTTCAATTTTATGATGATTTGCCGCGTATAACACTTCCGACGGACGTCGGGACTTGGCACCGAGATTTGCCGCGTATAACACTTCCTATCAAGATTCGATTTTAGCTGCGTATAACACTCCCATTCGTTTTTGTCTTCATATGCCATGGAGATTCGCCGCGTATAACACTTCGTGGGAATAAATGAGGAATACAACTCGGTGCCTAGTCGAGGCGTATTGCTTTGAACTACCGCAGAATTTTTCTCCCATGGATTGATAGTTATGGACAGCGCCTTTCTTGTTTTACGTGTAGTGCCTCCCATTACGGGTTTACCACACGGTCCCCTATAGGACAAGGGCTGAGATACGCTCAGCCAGCGCGACCCAGCCGCTTCCCGGGCAAATACCCCGACGGAAGCGGAAGTGTCTACAGATTCCCTCATCACTTAGCAAGAGTGAATAAGGGACCCTCGGTGAGGGTTCGGGACCCATCCAATCCCTAACGGCTATGCAGGCCGCTACCCGAGTTGATATCGCAACTCACACGCCGGGTCCGCAGAAGGAATCCAGGCCCCGATGGTGTTTCCTTACACCCAAAGAGCCCTTCTTCCCCCTACGTCCCCTAGCCCCAAACGATGTGGGCTTTAACCACTACCACTACGAGTCCAACCTCACGCGGGCCAGCGAGGGACCCCGAATTAACGGGGTCCGTCGGGGCTTCTGACCCTCCCGTAGTACCGTTTATACTCTGGTGTGAGTTGTGGTTTGAGGCTTGCTCCTCGGCTCCACAGGCCGGTTGGGCGCGCGGGTTGACCAAACCCCGAAGACGCGGGCACTCCCCCCGTGAGACACCGGACCAGGTCCGATAAGTCCCGTGAGCAATCTCCACGTCCCCCTGCGCGTCCAAGTTTCCCCCCCGAACCCACCCCGTTATTCCCTTATCCCTGGCCCACCCTTCCCTAGAGGACGCAGGCATTCCCTCCGCGGGATACCGGACCAGGCCCGGCGTTCCTCGTGAGGAATCTCCACGTCCCCCCGCACGCGTCCCCCCATACCACCCCCAACCCAGTTTCCCCCGGCCCACCCTTCCCTCGCGCCCCTACCCTTCCACCCTCTGTGTCCCGATCCCTACCCCGCAGTCCCTACCCGCGCTCCCCGCAACGCTATCCCTCCGCATCCCGCTCCAACCTTGCAATCACGCTCGCTCGCATCTTATATGCCCTGTTTATGAACGCACCTAGCCTATCATACGCCACTTTATCCCCCAACACCCCGCCCACGTCCCACCCTTGTTCCGTCTCGCGAATGTTCATGCCTTCCAAGTCGCGGAAACCCACATACATATCACATTCGCACAAGACATGAACCCAGTCCTCTCTCTCCGCGCCGCACACGCAGGACGGGCTTTCAGCCAGGCTCCTCGCATGGAGGAAGGAGTTCAGACTCCCGTGGCCCGTCAGGATGTAGCACATCCTAAGGCCTGGATCGAAGTCCCTCCTCCCAACGGAGAACCTGACATCCCGGATCCATTGATGGGTCACGCGCCCCTTGGGGCTCGCATCCCATCTCCGCTGCCACGCCTCAACCGCACGATCATTCACACACTTCTTCCTTTCGTTCAGGGCCTTACCGTCCAACTCTTCGTCAGTAACGAAGTCCCTCTCCCCCATTGGCAGGCCTTTCCGTACTTTGTACAAATTAGCCTGCCTAACACATTCCAGGTCCCACGGAAGCGACCCAAAGATGACCTGCATCGCCTCCGTGGAGACCGTTCGGCAGACCCTGGTACACGCATACAACACCCTTCTCTGGCATCTATTCAATTCCTCGCACACCCCTTTAAACCTCCCCAGTTCATACCATACACTCGCTCCATACATTGCCACAGGCAGACATATCCCTTTCACTATCACCCCAGTCACGCCCTTCCTCAAGCCCCAGTCCTTCCGCAGGACCCTCCTCAGTTTCCCCACAACCCCAGTCACTCTTTCCCGCAGAGTGTTGACATGGACCCGAAAGTTCATGTCAACTCCCACATTCACACCCAAGTACTTCACACACTCAACGAATCTCAACTTCTTCCTCTCACCATTCACTGGCACATACACTCTCCTATTGAGCATATTCAGCCCCCCCTTAAGAACCATGCACACCGTTTTATTTTCGGACATGTCAACGCCCACCCTTCCCCCCCACTCGTATACCGGCTTCATAACTTCCCCAACCTTTTCTTCTATTTCCCTCCTCGTCTCCCCTTCCACGATCATAAACAGGTCGTCCGCATACGCCACGCACTTAATCCCCAATATCAAGATAAGCACCAGCAGGAGGACGTTCATCGCCAAGTTCCACCGGGGTGGGCCACTGATGGATCCCTGTGGACATCCTCTTTCTGCGAGTTTGAAGATCTCATCCACACCGCAGCACATCCACACCTTCCTATCAGAGAAATAACTTCTCCACACTCTCATTTCCGCTTCCGTACACCCAGCATTAACTTACTCTTCCAAAATTACCCCCCACTTGAAGAAGTCGAGGGCCCCCTTGAAGTCCACAAACACTCCCGCGACATACTTGCTCTCACTTTCACTCACCATCTGCTTAACCCTTCCCCACGCGTCTTTCGTACTCTTTCCCTCCCTGAACCCAAACTGCATCTCACTCATCACCCTCGAGCTCGTCGTTCCACCAGGCCACGCTATGCCTAGAGGACGACCCCTTCATCCGCCTCATGCAGGTGTCATTGGCTTCCCAAATCCACTCATACATAAGGCGGACTTGCTCCTCTGCCCCTTTCCCACGGTATTCTTCGATACCGCAGGCAGCAGCCGAGAAACTCACGCTCGAAGCGTAAGTCTCCCAGTCGCAGTTCTCCATCCTCCACCTCTTAACTCTATCACTTACGACTACCCGCCCCTCCCTACCCACTTTCAATTTGATCCGTATGCGGTTATGATCGCTAATCCCCCAATCCTCTTTCAAGTCCCACTCAATCATGCAGCCGCGCGCCGGGCCTGAGAAAAGAGTGACGTCGATGTCACTCTCCCCCCCTGCCCCACTGAAGGTGAATGCGGATGTGGGCTCATTCAGCACCCGTACATTCTTACGATACAGCCACTCGTCGATTAACGCTCCCATCCGGGTGCTGTTCCGGCCCGGCTGGATTGCCTTGCCAAACCAGCTCCCAGAGGTCGCGTTCGCGTCCATGCATACGATGACCCTCTTCCCCGTGACCACCCGAAAGATCCCATCCAAGTACCTCAGGCACTCGGAGACATCCCCGTTGTGCCTGCAGTACAAGGACACCACAAACAGCTCCCCAGCCCGCCCTTTCAGCCATACACACACCGCATCCACATGCATACATTCCTCCACTTTCATACACACGAGATCACGGTCAAACACACTCACACATGCTCTCCCAGACTCGCTCGTGAACGTACTCACTCCCGACGGCAATCCACGCACACCTCTCCCGGCCACATATGGCTACTGGAACGCACACACCTGTATGCGCTCCCGGAGGACGTACTCCCCTATTTCCTCCATAACCCCATACGAATGCTGGCAGTTGAGCTGTAAGAGCTCAACCGCCTCTCCCCTCTCCCCCCTCCCACTCCCACCCCTAGGCTCGTTATCCCGATTAGCCATCGCTAAGCCGAGAACGCAGCCTCCTTATCCGCCACTCGTATTCGGGGCATGCCGGGGACATGGCCGAATGCGCCGAGGGGAGTTTCCTCCCCCGGCAGTTCGGGCAGTCCTCCCGCTGCCGACAACTCGTGGCGGAATGCCCCGCCCTTCCACACCTCCAGCAGAGGCGCTCGCTCTTGCATTCGGCCACTCTGTGGTCGAAGCTCATGCAGCCGAAACATCTGGGCACGCGCTCCCAAGGGCTCACCTTAAAACTACCCCAACCCACATAAACCCTCCCGTCCCTCACTCACTTATCCCTGCAGGCGCTCGGGCACTCCAGGATAACATTCCCCCGCTCGCTTCCCTTACCGCTAATCCGCTTAATTATCCGGACAGTCTTCCGGAAGACTTCCGGATCACACAACCCCTCAACACTCTTCTCATACACTCCCCGCAGCAGCTCCTCCTCAGTCACCACGTTCGGTACGTCGTAGAGCTCGACACGAGGGTCCAACCTTCT
This sequence comes from Aphelinus atriplicis, assembly GCA_020882685.1. Classification (NCBI taxonomy): domain Eukaryota; kingdom Metazoa; phylum Arthropoda; class Insecta; order Hymenoptera; family Aphelinidae; genus Aphelinus; species Aphelinus atriplicis. The sequence continues at coordinate 7,737 of JAJGQD010000060.1, forward strand.
GGGAGTTTCCACCCGAAGGCCGGCCTCCCGGAAGCCCTCCGACGCCCGGAGGGCCTCCCTGTCGCGCTCCGACGGCGTCTCGATCACCACTCCCCCGCCACGCGCCGGCTTCACATTCTTCACCCTCACATCCACACTCCCACTAACCCCCTCCCCTATCCTTCTGCGGACCTCCTCCGTGGTCAGGTCTTCGCTCGCACCTTTGACAATAAGGGCGTAGCTCTTCAGGGGACCCGGCCCCGGAGTGCCACCCCCCGCTCCCGCGAGCCCTCCCGGAGAACCCACACCTACCCTCTCTACGACCTCACACACTCTATCCACACTCTCTTTCATCTCCCCCACACTCACGTTAAGCCTCGCCACGCTCGATACGACACTCTCGTAGGCCTCGCACTTACCTCTAAGCCGCTCGTTCTCGCACGACAACTTTGCGACCACCACCTCGTACCTGCTGGCCTGCTCGAGCACCTTGTCGACCATCCACCTCGTGACCTTATTGGCGTCGCTGACTAGCAGACCCCTCCAGTCACGGGTGATGGCGACCGCCTCCGCATAGTGGTCAGGTCCAGCCTCGCGCCCCGAACCCCCCGAACCGCTACCACCCTCTGTCAAGACCGAGTCCCGGACGCGCTCGTCCGGGCACTCAGACTTGATCTTCTTTGGGGGACCCGTCAGGATCTCACACGACACGTAGAGTTCTTTATAGGAGCCCTTTGTGCGGTCAGACCCGACGTTTTTTCTCTTTGAGGTCTGGTCCCCACGCCCATCCCCGAGTTTCACGGGTTTCTCCAAGCTCTGAGAGGCGCCTTGCTCCGACCGAGAGGCCTCCTTCTCCTTCTCTTTCTCCGACCGCGCCGCACGCTGGAGAGCCTCCTTCTTCTGCACCGCCAACTTGGCTTGGTGCGCAAGAGCCTTCAGCTCCTTCCTCTCCTTCTTAGTCGGCTTCTTAGTCGTTTGGAACTGGGGGGACTTTCGTCCTGGCCCAGTCTCCTCCTCTATGTCCGCCCGGAGCGATTTCGTAGGAGACCGCGACCGGTCAGAACCTGCATCGCTCAGCTCCTCTTCGTCTGAGCTGCCCTTCCCGAACCTCCTCCCGAGGGAGGAGGCCATCTTACCTATCAAGTTTTTCTTGGGTGAAGTCGTCATCATCTGGTTCTTCTCCCTCCCTTTTCAGGCCCCGACAAGCAGCCGAAACAAGTCCGAGGACGAGTCCAGCCACCGCCAGAACCCTTACGGGAGGGAACCGTATTTTTGGACGAAGCGTAAGTCACCGGGGCAGTGCGCCATACCCCGGAAGGCAAATACACCCGGTGGCCGCCACAGCCCACCGAGGGTGGTGCAGTAGGGACTCCTACCCGGAGCCATTCATCCCATGGCCTTGCACCTACGACTTGGAATTGGGGGGGGGTTTTTATAGAGGTCCCCATCCTCGCGGCCAGGCAATTAAGCCTCCGCAGACCCGCATTTAGCGGCGATATGCCCCAATGACTGACATTTATAGCATCTGCTGAGTACGCAGAAATCTTGTTTTCTTTGGCTTTTGCAGACGCCTTGGAGATTACGTATTTCGCATCTCTCTGGTCTGAAGGCGTGGACGATTCCCAGGATGAGACTGAGGATACATCCTCAATGTTCATCCTTGGTATCTCTAGTCTCAACACCTTCTCCTCCTCCTCCTCCTTTCCTCCTTTCTTTTATTTTATTTTATTTTTGTCGGTATCCATGTGCGATGTCAGTTACGGCTGGGTATTCTATCCATACAGTTGAGTCGCTCCCACCTACGCTCAACGGGGCTGCGGCACCAAGGCCTACAGACCGCCCCTCGCCAAGGCAGCGGCCGGACCTGATTGCGACAGAGTTAGCGACTCTGCCTTCCAGACCATCTGCTCAGTATCATCACAGTACGCCATACCGCCGAATCGTTCCAAGACCCAAGGGCCTTGGACGACTCTACCTTTAATTAGCCCCAAAGGTGACAGGGAGCTCTCCGGTACAGCGGGCCGAGCCACCCACCCAAAGGGTACGTCTTGCTGGCAAGATCTCACCCACCGGCCTGCGGGATAGTTAGGGACATTAAGTGTAAGTTGAGACACCTTTGATGTTGGTCGGCGCTCGCGGTACCTGAGCCTTCCGGCCATACCCGCGCTCAACGACCATCTGCAAGCAGCTGGTCGGAGCTGATGGAGAGAGCGAGCCCAGCAGGAATACACCTGGTTCCGTCCGGCCATCCCGCCACACTCACCCACACCGCCATTTACAGCACCCATCCACCACCAGTGCTTAAATATAGGATAGTTAGGGACAGAGCCTCAGTGATTTTACGTGCGACACCTACCCAGTGGGTTTAATCACACGGTCCCCAATGGGGCGTGGGCTGGGATACGAAGGATAGTTAGGGACATTCGAATGTTAGTGTGTTGTTACACGCGGTACCTCGGGCCTTGGCCCATAACCGTTTCACCATCTAGGAAACCCATGCACCAAGGCAGCCGGCTTGGAAAAACCCCGCCCTAGATGTAATGGGCGGGTAGACCCTGAGGTGCCTCTTCAGCCGTTCCCACACTGCAGCCTGTATAGAGGGCCACAGCGTGGGACCGTTGCCCAGCGGGGACCGCGTGGAGGCGAGGCACCTGCTTTTTCTCCTAGGATCTTCAGTCTCTCTTCTCTCTTCAGTCTTCTTCCTTCTCTCTTCAGTCTTCTTTCTTCTCTCTTCAGTCTTCTTTCTTCTCTCTTCAGTCTTCTTTCTTCTTTGGTTACCGTTACTTCTTCTATTTTAGTCATCTAATCTAGCCTCTTTAATTACTTTTGTTCTTCTTTTGCAGTTTTAGATTGATTGATTCTCTACAGGTCCTTGCATTCTTCTTGCTTCTTTTATCTTGAGACTCCTCTTACAAAATTCGTTGAATCTTGCGCATATCGTTCTGCTGTTCACGAGAACTGAGGGTTCGGGTGGCCATGTATGACCCTCCTCCAGCACCGCCATTCTGAGTTCTACTCGTTCTTGATTATATTCCTCGCAATTGAACAACACATGCTCCGCATCTTCAGCTACTCCACATATGCAACCTCTATGCTGCACCAAGTTAAATTGCAGTAGCTTCGCATTGAAGTCGCCATGTCCACTTAGAAATTGCATAGTGTAGTAGTTCAGATCCAGCCATTTGTTTCGTGTTCTGTCTTGGATGCTGGGGAAGAATCTCTTTGTCCACCCACCCTTATTTGTGCTTCTCCATCGCTCCTCCCATTTCCGGAGGGTAATCTCTTCAAGTCTCTTCCTAGTCCTTTTGCAATCAGTACCTACGTATGTGATTCCCGCATATTCAAAGCTTGTCTTTTTGCGCACCTTGTATTTGTAGTACCTCTCTTTGGCTAGCAGGTCCAGCGGAATCTCTCCGGCGCACACTTGTAGTGCTTCAGATGATGTTGTGCAGTACGCTCTCGTTATCCTCATTAGTACGTGCCGCTGTGCTTGGATAAGACGCTGCCCTTGCTTTATTCCAATTTTGTCTCCCCATCCACCCACTGCATAGAGTAGTATGGAGAGGAAGACGCCCTTGTAAAGCTTTTTCATGCATTCATGAGTTATTCCCCATGATGCTCTCGTAATGGACCTCAATCTCATAAAGAGTTTCTTGCCTTTCTTTGCCGTGTTATTTAGGTGCTCCTCAATCGCCAGTTTGACTCCAAACGTCACTCCAAGATATTTTACAGATGTCTTGTGTTTGATCCCTTTTTCGCCTTCTGCAATCCTTATGGTTGGTGGTCTGAAGCCACCTTTCCCGACATTGACTAGAGATTTAGTTGCTGTGCCATGGGTCAGAACACGTTTCTTCCTTTTATCATTTGTGTGTATGTTCTTTCCAGTGTTGGTTACTCCATCTTTTAGCAATATCATCTCTGTCTTTGTCCGGGAAAGTTGTAGATTCTCAGACTCCGCCCATTCTCTGATGACGTTTGTGAGTCTTTGTCCTATTCTCTCAATCTCGCTCCGGCTATTTCCAGGGATCAGGAGAATGAGGTCATCTGCATAAGCCACTATCTTTCCACCTAATTCAACTATCAGTTTCAGCAACTTATCAAGTGGCATATTCCAGAACTCAGGTCCGAGTATTGAACCTTGTGGACATCCTCGACTTAGTCGCCTTATAACAAACTCATATCCACTTATGATTTTCACGAACCTTTCATTGAGGTAACTGCGTGCTAGCCTGAGGATGTCCCTTCGGCATCCTCTGTCTTTGAGTTGCTGTATCACCGAGTTCCATCGCAGGTGATCGAACGCACCGGAGATGTCGAATAGTATCGCCATCACCATGTTCTCCTCCGTACTGTCAACGATTTTCCTCACTTGAGCTATTGCGTCCTCAGTAGAGCGTTTTGCCCTGTATCCATATTGCTCCTGCGATTGAAACTCCGGATTCTCTATTGCCGACTTCATCGACTTTTTCATGAGTCTCTCCAAGACCTTACTGAGTACCGACAGGAGGCATATCGGCCTGTATGATTTAGGCTGTGTCGGGTCTTTATCTGTGCCTTTCAGAAGTACTCTGATGACTCCCGTCTTCCATATCCTAGGAAAGATTCCATACTTCCTGCAACCATTGTACAGTTTGGCAAGCACCTTGAAGAAAGCACATTTCGAAGCCGCCTTTAGCATTTCAGGCTCTATGAGGTCTTCGCCCGGACATTTCCTGTTCTTCATTTGTTTTATGGCCGCTTTTATATCGGTGTCAGTCCATTCTTGGCTATCGTCTACATCATCCTCAACGATTAGATCCGCTATGGGCTGTTCCTCATGTGTGAAGAGGTTTGCCGATAGTGCTTCCATAGTTTCAGTCCAGGTTTCGGTATATCCAACTGATGTTTCCATCGCTGCAATAGCAGTCTCTGGCGTTATCTTCTCGTTGAAGATTTTGTAGACGAGTGCATAAGGGTCCTTCGCAGTGTCCTTTTTGACCAGGGTCCTCCAGCTCTGACTTCGAGTTTGATTCATCAGCGTGGTATACACCCTCCGTTGGTGTTTATACTCACGTTTCTTGATTTTCTTTAGTGTTTCATTTGTTTCCACTTGATAGTTTCTGCGCAGTCTGTATGTCTCTTTCTTAGCCGAGCTGAGTTCACTTGTCCACCAAGGAACCGATTTCCTGTACCATTTCTTCTTAGGAATAGTCCCACATGTTGCCCTTGTCATTGCGAGCGTGACTCGTTGTGCCATGTCTTCGACATCTCCAGAATTTCTCAATTCGAGACTCATCAATTGCTGTGCGCTTTCTGCAAGTTTTGCCTTATATGCCTTCCATCGCGCACGTTTGATGTTATATCTTGCGCTGCGTGTGGCCGTTCTCATCTCAGATGTCATATATTCAAACTCCGTACAAATCGCTCTATGGTCACTGGATGTTGCATCTTCCATCACTGTCCAGCTTTTGATCTTGTTCACCAGTCCTATTGTCACTAGAGTTACATCAATGTCCCTTTCACCTTTGACATACGTGCATGGCTGCCCCGGCCGGTTTACAGCTACAAGGTCAAACTGCGCGATGACATCCTCTAGTAGCTTGCCATTGTCATCTGTTTCATTCGATCTTGCACTCCGCAGTGGCGAGACGCCATTCACATCAGCAGCAATGACAATTTTCTCTGAGTGAACTGTACTAAGGACTCTCTGGAGATGTAGAGCATGCGTTGTTGCATCATCCGAAAACTTGTAGTATTGGGAGACCACAAAGAAGGTTCCGTGTGGTCCCGTTACATGAGCGCACACACAGTAGGCTGTGCTAAGGTGCCTCAATAGTACTGCAGTGTACTTTTTGTCTCTGACGACAACACATGCCCATGGACTCTCGTCCTCCTTGTTTCCCGTAAGGACACAATTGGAGTACTTTCCAAAACCAACAACGACATTTTTGTTCACGTGCGGCTCTTGTATGAGGAGTATGGGCGACTCTATTTCTTGTGCCGTTTGCAGGAGCTCATCTGTGGCTTTCCTGCCTCTACCAAGGTTCGCCTGCAGAACCTTCATCGTTGCCAAGTTAGCCATAATCGATAGTGGACTGCTGGTTCTCTAGTGCGATTTTGTATAATGGGCACCTAGAGTCACATTTGTGCGTGTACGGCTTATTTGCTCTTTTGCAAAGCGCACATTTGGCTGGCTCCCTCTTCTTGTCGCAGTCCTTCAGATTGTGGCCCGTCTCCGCAAAATGGCCGCACGTTTTCTCTTTCTCTGCAGAATGTACCAATGTGAGCTAGACCTTGACATTGATAGCATCTCGTAATTGCGCTAAAATCAGTGATTTTACACCGCCTCAGGCCTATGTACACCTTCTCCATGTTTTTCAGGATGCATCTCAGACGTGGCGTGACTTCCGCCACCCAGTTAACGGTATCCATATCCTTTCTCCCAGTTTTAAACCGGAGAGACAAATCCTTCTGAAAGATTTCTGCGTTTTCGCCTGCCAGAGCTTGTGCATTTTGTAACAGAACCGCTTGGACAACTTCCTCTGCACTATAGTGTGCGGGCACGTCATACAGGATCATTTTAGGTCTCCTTCTCTTTGTTTCAGCAACCTCTATATTAGAGTCGGTGAGTGCCGGATTCGCAAGGATTTTGTCCAAGTCGGTTTGGTTGGCGGCTACAATGACCACACCATTTCTGGTTTTCCTGATCGCATTTATCTTGAGCTGATTCTTGACTGGATCGAGTGAGGTAGCAACACGCGTCTTGAGCTCATCTGTATTGCATGTTGCATTCGGCTCCTTCGTGCGTACTATTGCAGCGTAGATAGTTAGGGACAGAAGCCTCAGTGATTTAACGTGCGACACTTCCCCATTGGGCTTAATCACACGGCCCCCAATGGGGCACGGGCTGGGATACGCCCAGCCAGCGCGTCACCGCCAAGTCCCGGGCAGATACCCCGACGGATTCGGCAGGGACTACCGATTCGCTCGCAGGGGGTAAGCCCTGCTCGCACCCTCGGTGGGGGTCGGGACCCTATCAGTCCCTTATGAGGTGAGCGGTTCGGCAATCACCCAGCCATCGGACGGGCGGCCGAGACCGTCCCCCAGGTCACCGTTTAAACCCTGGTGCGGGTGCTAGCTTGGCGCCAGCAGCCAGCTCGAGTGCGTGGGTTCGCTACACCCCATAAAGTTGGGGAACTCCCACCTCTGGCCAGCCGAATTGATGACAAGCAAGGAGCAAAAGTCCACCAAAATCCTCTGCGCGTTCAAATTCCCCCCTCACCCCCCTCTACCTATATTTTCCTCCCAACCCTCCCATTCCCGCTTAATCTTCCAGATCGTCAATCCTCCTCCTTGCCATAATAGACGTTCTCATCTTGAATGCCCGCACCAGGAACACACACAGTGCTCGATAGGCTCTGTTATCCTGCAACACTTTGCTCACGTTCCAGCCATCCCTCATTCGCTCGATGTTCATCTCATCCAAATTTCGAAACGCCTCGTACATGTCGCACTCGCACAAGACATGAGACCAATCCTCTCTCTCATAGCCACAGGGACAGGCCGCCGTCTCACTCAGGTTCCTCGAGTATAGGAAAGCGTTTAGGCTACCATGCCCCGTTAGGATGTAGCAGACCACGAGCCCCGGTTCGAATTTCTCCCTACTTCCCGCAAACCGGACATCCTTTATCCATCCATAAGTTACTCGTCCGTTCCTGCTCTCATCCCATCTTGTCTGCCAATTCCTCAGCATCCGATCTTCCAAAAGCTGTTTCTTCTCGTCTATATTGAGACCTTCTATTTCGCCCTCGTTCAGTAGGTCAATGTCCCTCATTTGCAGACCCTTTCTCATCCTGTACCAGCCAGCCCATCTCAGTGACTCCAGGTCCCACGGAGCCATTCCGTATATCACCTGCATCGCGTCTGTCGAGACCGTTCTGCAGACCCTGGTACATGCGTACAGAACCACTCTTTGGCATCTGTTCATCTCCTCCCGGATCCCTTTCCATTTAAGTGTCTCGCTCCATACGCTCGCCCCATACATTACCGCTGGTATAATCAATCCCTTTACAATGATCCCCATAACCTTCTTCTTAAGTCCCCAGTCCTTTCTCAGGACCCTCCGTAGTTTGCCCATCGTTCCAGTTACCTTAGATCTGAGTCCCTCCAGATGAATTCTGTAGTTCATATTTACTCCCATGTTCACTCCAAGATATCTTACACGTTCTACAAACCTTATTCTCTTATCAGTTCCATCATCAAGACCTACGTGTATTACTCTATTCGTCATCTTCAAGCCTCCCCTCAATACCAAACCAACCGTTTTCTCCTCCGACACGTCCACTCCCACTCTTTGTCCCCACTCAAATACATGCCTCAAGGCCCTGCTGGCTTTCTCCTCCACTTCGACCCTAGTATTTCCACCGATCATTAACGTCAGGTCGTCCGCATATGCTCCAACTTTAACTCCAACACAACACAGAAGGAATAGGAGCTCGTCTATAGACAGGTTCCACAATGGAGGCCCCGCGGTCGAGCCCTGGGGGCAACCCTTTTCCATCTTTCTCCACATTTCATCAATGGAGATCCCCATCCAGACCCATCTGTCCCTGAAGTAGCTACCCCATAATTTTAATTCTTCAGCGGTGCAGCCGGCCTCCCGAAGTCTCTTCAGAATGGCACTCCACAGCAAGTTGTCGAACGCCCCCTTGAAATCAATGAAGATACCAATGATGTGGGTGTCATTTGACTCCTCTACTGAGTCCTTCAACCATTGCCAGGCATCCTCAGTGCACTTTCCAGGTCTAAATCCGAACTGACTATCATTCCACGAGTTTGCCATGTGAAGTTCAAGTCTTCTGATCATGATCTTCTCAAGAACCTTTCCCAAACCACTTAACAAGCTGATGGGTCGATAGGACCTTGGATCTGCCCTATCTTTTTCTTTCCCTTTCAGCAGTACAACGACTCTGGCCTGTTTCCATCTCTCAGGAAAGTATCCTTCTACCAGGCACCCCGAGTACATACTCCTCATAGTTTCGGGGACTACACTCCACGCATGTTGGATCATCTCGTTTGTTATTCCATCCATCCCCGGTGCTTTACCTGCCTTCAGCCCAAGAACTATCCTTGCTACCACCTCTCTACTGGTCTCCATTTCATGACCACGACCATTGGAGCTTTCTGCAGTACCAGTCGGAAACAGTCGGTGGGCTACATCAGTCTCTGCGTATCGCTCCTCCTCAGCTCTGGCGGCCTGGTCACCAGCGGGAGGGAAGAACTCATCGAGCAGTACCTGTGCACTTTCTTTCCAGTCTTTTGTGTATCCAGCACCCGTTCGAAGTCCCGTGAGGTTAGACTGGTTCAGCTTGCCCATACAAATTTTATAGATTTTCCCCCACGGCTCGATATCAGATCTTTTTTCCACAAACCTTTTCCAATCTTCCTCCTTTGCAGTCTTTAGTAGCGCCTTATACTCCCGCATCTTCACTTTCCATTCGTTCCACTTCTCGCGGTCAGGATCTCCAGTTCGCCGTCGTTCTCTTTGATATTTCCTTCTGATGCGCTGCACCTTCCTACGTTCTCGCTCTAAGTCACTCGTGAACCAGACCGCACCTTTCTTCTTTTTTGCTCCGCCCGCTCCCATCCGCTTCATATGCTTGTCGTTCGCGGTCTCTAGCCAACGATGGAACAGGTCCACTTTATCTTTTGCGCTCAGTTCTTCAAAGTTCTCCAAACCATATTCCAAGACCAGGGAGCTCATGGTAGCTTCATACTCTTCCCACGCGCACTCCTTGCTGTACCATCTATTCACCCGCTTCCCCACTCCCGTGCCCGGCTCCCCCTGTTCTGTGTCCGTTATTCGAATCAAAATGAAGTTGTGGTCACTGAGTCCCACCTCTTCAAGAAGCTTCCATTCCATGGTACAATCGGGTCCTTTGTACAGAGTTACGTCGATGTCACTCTGACCTCTTGGCCCGCTGAACGAGAAAGCCGGCGTCGGTTGATTCAGGACCTCGATGTTCTTATCGGACAGCCATTCCTCAAACTGCTCTCCTCTTCTTACATTCTCACCCCCATTGCGAGACATGTTTTTACTATGCCATATCTCTGAAACTGCGTTAGCATCCGTGCCTATTATGACACTTCTATTACCGGCCATCTGCAGGATACCATCCAGGTATGAAAGACAGTCCTGTACCCTTCCTCAGGGCCTACAGTAGAGTGACACTACATAGAACTCACCCATTGGGCCCTTGATCCACGCACATACTCCGTCTTCGAATTTACAATCGTCCATTCTCATGCACTCATAGTCAGTACTCACTATAACAACACTAGCCGTCCCCTTTTCGCTTGTAAATGATTTCATATGTGACGGAAGTCCCCTTGTCTGTCCTCCATACACGTACGGTTCCTGCAGCAACCCCACGCTAATTCCATTACGGAGAAGCCAATCACCCAGATCACCCATCACTTCATACGAATGATGACAATTTGCCTGGATAATCCTCAACTCCCGCGACTTGTCTCCACGATCATTTGTGATTCGCTCCAACTCAGTCATGACGAAGCCGAGAGCGCAACAACCTCAACCTCCATTCAAACTCAGGACACACCGTTGACATGGCTGAGTGTCCAGAAGGCAGCCCCCTCGATCTACAGTTGGGACAGTCCTCTTGGTCTCTACAGTCCTTTGCCATATGTCCTTGTTTCCCACACTTCCAGCATAACTTTGCTTGTATCCGACACTCACCGATCTTATGTCCATAACCCATACAGCCAAAGCATCTGGCAACCCTTTCCCACGGAGCAGCTCTGTATGAGGACCAGTCTACAAAAACCCTTCCGTTGGTTAAAATCTTCTGCCTGCAGATCATAGGGAGCTCCAAAATAACGTTGGATACTTGTCCCTGCACTCCTGATCTTCTGAGCCTTGTAATAACCTTAACCCTCTTGCGGAACACTTCCCTGTCCGAAGAATCTTGCAAATTCTTATCATGGATGTTTTTCAGCAGCTCATCATTTGATATTCCATCCGGCACATCATAGACCACAAGACGTGGGTCCAGAGATCTCGGATCATCCACCCTCAGACCCGCTTGCTGGAAGCTGTTGCAGGTCTTGAGGATTCCCTTATCGGACTCCTCGGGGACCTGGATTACAACACTCCCATCACGCGCTGGTCTCATCCCCTTTATCCTGACATCCCTCAAATCCCCACTGACGCCCTCTGATATCCTTTGCTGGACTTCGCTACTGGTGAGGTCTTCGTTTGCGCCCCTTACAACTACAGCATAACTCCTAGCATTGGTCCGTTTCGGCCCCTCTCCCTCGCCAAGCCTATCCATCACCCCTAGGATCTTGTTTACATTCCCATCGATTTTGCTCATCTTTTCTTCCATTCCTCTTTCCAGTCTTTCGAATACTTCGACCTTACCCTTCAGGTTCGCGTTTTCCACAACCAGGTCCTGCACAATACTCTCAGCCTTACCAAACTCCGTCAGAATTTTATCCGCTAACCATTTCGTTATCTTGTTGGCGTCCGCGAGTACCAAGCCTCGAACTTCCTTTGTTACTCCACGTATCAGATGTAAAGCAACGGATCCAAGCTGCGCCGAAACATTGGAGGCAGCCAATGATTCATTCATACCAACTTCCTCCATACCAACTTCCGTTTCCTGCTTGATCTGGCGCACCGGAGCTTTGATGTTCTGACACACAACATAAAGCTCTTTTTTGCTCTCCTTTATCGGAATCGTAGTTTTAGTACCACCCGGTCTGCAGGCTGCACTCTTATGCCCACTATCCTGAACCACAGTCTCATCCTGCTCTAATTTGTTTTTCCTAGCCTTCTTCTTCCTGTTCTTTACTTTTTTGAAGCTCGCAGGGTCGGGAGTGGACTCAGAGTGGCCCCACAATTCCTTCAGATTATCTCTGGGGGATCTCGAACGGCGCATCACCATGTTCCCACTCTGGGACAACTCGTCATCAGAATCACTGGACGTTGGTGCATTTAAATTAAATATATTTTTTTGTTTGTGGCTTGACATCATCTGGTTCGTCCCTCCCCTCCTCAGGCCCCGAAATGCGACGCAGGCTTCAGAAGAAACCAAGCATCACCCCCGAGACCCTTAAGGGGAGGATCACATAATTTGGACGAAAGAAAAAGGTCGCCGGGGCAGTGCGCCATACCCCGGAAGGCAAGTACGCCCGACGGCCACCACAGCCAGACGGGGGGGTGGCGCAGTAGGGACTCCTACCCGGAGCCATTCATCCCTTCACCCTGCGCCAACGGCTTGGGATTGGGGGGGTTTTTATAGAGGTCCCCGTCCTCGTGGCCAGGCGATTAAGCCAAGCCCCCGGGGCTCCAACTCACAACGTTCCCCGGCCACGCCTTGCCGGAGTCGCTGAAGTGAGCAGGAGCCTTACGAGTCACTAGATTCAACTAGGTGGTACATAGGGACATTTCCGTTGTTTTGGATTTTCGTGCGACGCCCGCCTTCCGGCTTGATTCGCACGTCTCCCATGGAGAAGTGGGCTGGGATACGCCCAGCCAGCGCGTCGTCCCTTTGTCCCGGGCAAACACCCCGCCGGACTCAACGACGACTCCCGATTTACAGCTGAGAGAGCGAGTCTCAGCTGCTCCCTCGGTGGGGGCCGGGACCCATCTAAATCCCTAACGGTTATGCAGGCCGCTACCCGAGTTGAGGTCGCAACTCACACGTCGTGGTGGACCAGATTTCAGAGTCTGTTAGTGTGTACACCCAGACTCTTTCATCCGGTCCTGCCACTACCCCGCGATGTGGAGTTTCAACCACTGCCCCCGCGAGTCCAACTCAATGGGCCAGGCAGGGTTTCACCTCTGGGGCCCCTGGCCTCCCGCGGTACCGTTTTACCTCCGGTCGAGGTTTGTGGTGGTTTTACCACCACTCCCAGTTTTGAGATCTCGTCGTCTCGGCAACTGGTGGGCTAGCTCGGGTTCGTGGGTTCGCCATACCCAGATATTCTAGGATACCCCTGCGGTTTCTCATTTTTCTTAGTCATTCTCCGGATCATCTCTATCTCCTCTCTGCTCCTCCAATCGTCTCAGTCAGTCGATGATGCTGCTCCGCATTTTGTATGCCCGCCTTATAAATCCACTCATTCTTTCATAGCTGTCTTTGCTTTGGACAACGTCGTCCACCACCCACCCCCCTTCTAGGCCCTCCTTCACTCCCATACCTTCCAGGTCACGAAAGCCTTCATACATTTCACACTCAAGCAGAAGGTGCGCCCACGTTTCGGGTCCTCTCTCGCACGGACATTCTGGGCTGTTCTTCAGTCTCCTCCGGTAAAGAAAGTCATTCAGTGTTCCATGCCCTGTGAGGATATAGCAGACCTGCAGAGTCGGGTCAAACCATTCGTTTCGTATTGCGTGCACTGGGTCTTTGATGAAGCCGTACGTTGTTCTACCCTTATTGGTAGTCTGCCAGCGCAATCGCCATTCGTCATATATCCTTCTTTTCACCAGATTTTCGAGTTGGTCCGCGTTCATTTCCCGTCTCTGTGCGTCTGTGATTATGTCATTGTCACTGAGTCTCAGACCCTTCCGCACCCTGTACATAGTGGCTCTTCCGAGGCACTCCAGGTCCCAGGGGGCTGAGCCCCTGATAACCTGGACTGCCTCAGTCGAGACCGTCCTGCACACACATGTGCTTGCATAAAGTACCACTCTTTGGATCCCATTTATGGCTCTTTTCGCGTAGTCATGCCTCAGGACAGTACTCCAGGCACTCGCGCAGTATGCGACCTTTGTAAGAAAGAGCCCATTCAGCAGGATCCGAACACTCTTTCCTCTGATGCCCCATTCTTTTCTCATCACCCGCCGTATTTGTCCCACGCTCTCTGCAACTTTCGACCTGAGATAGTCTAGGTGGGTTTTGAAGTTCATCCTTTCACCGATGTTGATTCCCAGGTATTTGACTGCTTGCACCATCATTATTCTCCTAACCTCTCCATTATATCTAACTGGTATGGGTCTCCTAGTCATGGTGCCTTTCAGAAGCATGGCCACCGTTTTCTCCCCCGAGACTTCCACCCCCGCATACTGCCCCCATTCATGGACTATTTCCATGCACTCTTGTGCCTCCTCAAACAATTGCGTTCGGCTGTCTCCTTCTAGTATCATCGTTAGGTCGTCTGCGAAGGCTGTCTTTTTCTTCCGCCTTCTCAGTAGTTCCAATAGCAACTTGTTCATGCTGAGGTTCCACACTCTTGGACCGCCGACTGAACCCCGGGCACAGCCACGTCTTATCCACTTCCTAACCATCTCACGCTTCCCAACGATGCATGCCTCCCTATCCTCGAAGTAGCTTCGCCACAGGTGGAAGTCCTCCCCAGTGCAGCCACATTCCTCCAGGCAACTAAGGATCGTACTCCAGAGCAGGTTGTCAAATGCCCCCTTGAAATCCATGAAGACTCCAAGCACATATTTAGATTCGGAGCTTTCGACATCCTCCTTAAGCACCCTCCATGCGTCGTCGGTACTCTCGCCTCGGATGAACCCATGCTGATCTCTGTCCATCTTGCCATCCAGGATCGTGTCCAGTCTTTTAATCATCATCCACTCAAGGATTTTCCTCATACCGCTCAGCAACCTTATTGGTCTGTAAGACCTAGGCTGGGCTCTGTCCTTGTCCTAGCTTTTAAGGAGCGTCACAATTCTCGCTTGCTTCGACCGCTCAGGGAAATAGCCTTGCTGGAGACATCGCCTTCATGTATCCGGGTATTGCCAGCCATACTCTCCGTAGCATTTCATTCGTTA